>CM054061.1:113511958-113773813 GCA_028641055.1 Alopecurus myosuroides
CTTTTCTGAAGGCAGTCGTAGGACGTGGATGCCAAACCATAAACCTTTAAATACCATGAAACAATTTTGAACTTTTCTGAAGGCAGTCGTAGGACATAGACACCAAACCATAAACCTTTAAATACCAATGAATCTTCTCCCATAATTTTAATTTTGAGCCGCAATGCCAAAGATGTGAGCACGCAAGCAACCATTAAATTAATGAAGCAACATCGGCGAGAGTACCAACACCAGTATTACAGGAAAAAAAACCGAACAGGCTAGTCGACGTCGCTGGAAGCCGAGACTACGAATCGCCATTGTCGAGGACGTCGCAACCGAGACAAATATTGCTAGGAAAATCCTCCTCGCGGCAACCAAGAGAAAAGATCCAAAACTGATCCGGCGAAACAAGATCTGAAGGACCATACCTAGAAAACTTGAATCTTCTAACACCACCTTTGACACCGAGAAGATCTCCCAGTCGAATAGTAGGCTAAAGATGACTTATTGCAGACGATGTCATCTCCATTGACGAAGAATACAGATACTAAAGCCTAATCTAATCTACTTTAAATTCATTTTTTACGGAAACTCAACTCATAGATCGGGTTCCCCACCCCTCTCGACACCGGCGAGGCTGGTCGGAGGAGCGAGGAACCGACTATGGAGGAGACGGACGTGGAGGCAGCTTTTTTTTTTTCTTACGGGCGACGGCGGCGGAATACAAACTCAATCACTTTATCTCCGCATGAAATTTGATAATTTTGGTAACACATAAATAGCTCGAAAGAATCTTGAAATCAAAAGGATACCCAAATAAGTAACGGTAATGTGCTAGAAAAATATCATCGAGAAAAAAATGGTAATTCTCACTTGATATTCCTCTAAAAGAAGATCCTCTATTCTCTAACCAAATTCAAAGTGACAACTAGTGTCCTCTGTCCTTTATTTTTTAAACTATTATATAACATTAAGCTATAAAAGTATATTTTTGTGATTTACGCAATGTTATAAATGATAGATTTTATAAAAATAACTAAGTAAAATGTATAGTGAAGAAATTACCTTTCAAATTATCCAAAATGTCCTAAAATATTTATGGAGAGTCGAAACTACATCATTGATCTTGCCGAAAAAGGAGAGTTTTTCTAATAATCCAAGTGGATTCCTGACGATTCATTGAAATTACTTCAAATTTGAACTCCACATGCACAAATAAGGTCCTAAAGTTATAAGAATAAAACATGTTGTGTGTACATTTTAGTCTCTAATGCAAAGTATGAGGGAACATTGCAAGGTTTGATTAATTTATGATCCTATTTTATTATTTATTTAGTAATATTTTGGTTTTATTAATGCGTAAATAACCTAAAAAATCTAGAAATTTAAAGGATACAAAATACATAATAATATTACTATATAGAAAAATTGTCAAGAAATTTAAATTGTTATGTCGTCTGATTGAATTAAAGTTCACTAGAAAGAACTTGAAAATTGCTTCTATTATATACCCAAATCGAAGTATCTAATAATTTTCTTCATATTTAATTTTAAAAAATCTAGTGTAAGATTTTAGTTTTTTTTTTTTTTGCATCGTGTCATCATCTTTATTACTCCCTCCAATCCGATTTTAGTGTCGGGGAAACGAGCCTACGATGTACAACATGTTAGCTCTACCGGCGACACATTAGACAAGTATGTATTATAGTATTTTAAAACTAACTAATTAAGGCACGTAGTGAATAATTATTATTCAAATTATCAAGAATGACCCCAAATTGTGGACTCCTAGAACATCCATAAAAAATGAGATTATTACAAAAATAGACATGATATTTCAAGATTTACTCGAGTTATGAATATTTATGAAATCACTTCAATTTTGAACTATATGTGTGTTAAATAATCATAAAATTACAAGAAAATCATATGTGTGTGTCTAAGTATATCAGAAGCTCTTATGCAAATTATGACGAAAAATTCAAATTTTGTATGCCGAAGGATCTTATTTTATTGTTTTTAACGATTTTGGTGTACTTTAACTAGTGGGCTTCCAATGATGCGACAATGGAGATTTTACTTCTACCAGCGGGTCCTTATTATCGCCCTATCTCTAAGTTGCTCTGAGTGGAGGTGAGACATTAGGGCTCGGCTAGCTGTTTCACTAACGATCCCCTTAGCCTCCGTTAGTGAAGGTTTATTCTTGCTGTGGAAAATGGTGGAAGTCGATTTGGTAGATGTCTGACAGATTTCTGTTGGTGGAACTAGAGTCCACCGACGGCCGAACCAATATTTTCAACAAACGTCTACAAAGAGAGGATTTTTCCTACTAGCGAAAGAACAGATCAAATAACTTGTGCATGCTGGTACATTATTACTCCCTCCGATCCGATTTTAGTGTCGGGGAAACGAGCCTACGACATACAACATGTTAGCTCTACCAGCGACACTTTTTTCGAATTAGACGAGTATGTATTATAGTATTTTAAAACTAACTAATTAAGGCACGTACTGAATAATTATTATTCAAATTATCAAGAATGACCCCAAATTGTGGACTCCTAGAACATCCCTAAAAATTGAGATTATTACAAAAATAGAAATGATATTTGAAGATTTACTCGAGTTATGAATATTTATGAAATCACTTCAATTTTGAACTATATGTGTGTTAAATAATCATAAAATTACAAGAAAATCATGTATGTGTGCCTAAGTATATCACAAGCTCTTATGCAAATTATGACGAAAATTCAAATTTTGTATGCCGAAGGATCTTATTTTATTGTTTTTAACGATTTGGGGTACTTTAACTAGTGGGCTTCCAATGATGCGACAATGGAGATTTTACTTCTACCAGCGGGTCCTTATTATCGCCCTATCTCTAAGTTGCTCTCAATGGAGGTGAGACATTAGGGCTCGGCTAGTTAGTGCACTAACGATCTCCTTAGCCTCTGTCAGTGAAGGTTTATTCTTGTTGTGGAAAATAGTAGAACTCGATTTGGTAGATGTCTGACAGATTTCGGCGGGTGGAACTAGAGTCCACCGACGGGCCGAACCAATATTTTTAACAAAAGTCTACATAGAGAGGATTTTTCCTACTAGCGAAAGAAAAGATCAAATAACTTGTGCATGCTGGTACATTATTGATCATGTGATAATCCCAAAGTACAGAGCATAGTTGTAATAGCTATCAATGCGGAAATAAAAGAGTATCGATCCGCAAGAGAAAAAAAAATTAAAGTTATTGTTCTCTCAAAATAGATTTCCACTAAACAAAACAAACGAACTAAGATGATTTTTTGTGACGTCTAAAACAAAAAAAAAGAGTAAGAAAGAGTTATGGCGAGTAGGAAAAACAATGATTGTAGTTCATGGGTTCACTTGACCTCTCTCATAAACATGGTGGCATAAAATAAAGATAGACATGAGAGTACATGATAAATACAAGATGCAACTTTATTTTCTTCAAAACTAGTGATAATATTATTATGAGAATTTCCTAATATCAAGGCGAGGTGATGTTCGCACACCTTCTATTACTCTCCAAACAAGAGGATCCTTTTGCACGCTCATAATTAAGTATAAATATAGATTATTACCTTAAGTTTCATTACATTAAGTCGAGAAAAAATTATAGGAATTCAACTCTTACTAGTATAGAGCCGATAGCACCATTTTATTACCATCCCTATGGGGGTTTAAGAAAGTTTACTTTGTGCGGTGACTACTTCCATTACTTAGCTAGTAACACCATAAGTCCACTCATTCTAATGCACACCATTACATCTACTGTTGTATCCACTATGTGGTCAGTGCTAACATCAACAACGGAGAATAATATGGATCTATAAAATACAACAAGGAAAAACATATAGCAAAACTTCATCTAAATAAATCATCTCACAAGACAATGATCCGCCATTAATGTTACATAAAACAATGTCGTAATCATGTAGCGCAACACATAGAGATGGTGCATCAAGATACTTCCACAAACCCACGGTCCAAGGGTGAACTACTCCCTCTTCATGGTGAAAATCAACAGAAGGCGGTGGCAGAGAAGGAGATGCGATGAGAGACAATTTAGATAACGGTTCTCCCTCCAATTCTCATCTTGAGGCTACAACACAACCTCCAATTTTTCGCGGTTTGGTTTGTAGGTCTCTTGGATCACGCCTTAGGGCCTCCTCGGTGACTCTCAGCAGAACTATATTGTGATGGGACTCTTCGCCTTTGAAAATGATAAACGCCATATTTTTTTCCTCGATTGTTTTGTGTCCGGACGGTTCCTAAAACTCAAAAATAAAATAAAAAGGTGTTTTCTTCCTTGCAATGCGACTTGCTAGAAAGTCGCAATAATCAATAATTAGTTAAACCAAACGTTGTAATAGTATAAACTATCAGGGGAACAACAAATAAATTCAAAATATAAATAAATTTTGAATCACGTCATTTATCGCACTGAGTGTAAATGGGGGTATTGCCAATTACTTTATTAATTTTATAGGGAGTCGATTAATTCTTGACATCATGTCACCTTACTTAATGCATTGTTGTCTATCCTACTTATTATTGGGTCTACCAAAGGTTTAAGCACTTATATATCAAAAAAGGTTTTAAGCACTTTGGAATAGTATTAGCCATAAAATTGCATACTATAGGGTTTATGGATTTACGGACATGATGCGAACATAGATGTTCTCGTATCGATGATAACTATGTACATGTTTGGATTATATCTATGCTTATTGTTTGGTGTCATCATGTTAATAAGATATGCCACTAGCGAACCCATGAACCCACTTTTACACATCTTTTAGTTTTCAACAAAAATCTAATCTCAAATCCAAAAGTCAATATCATGTTAGTAAGTTGTCAAACTAAGCAATCAGTCATGTAATTGACTACTAAACCGGGGAAGTTGGGGCACACAATTATTATCTAATATTTTTTTATTTTTTTATAATCTATTATTTACTTTAGTTTTTTAGCCAGAGGGAGATTTTATGTAACATCCTTGATTTTTGGGGAAGTTAAAAAATCACTAAAATTTGAAACTTTTGTTTTCATGTTTTGCAAGGCACAAAAAACCAAATGAGATGCAAAAACACAAAATAAAACAATACACATTCCAATGAAGTTGGAACTAAGAATCCAAACTACCTTCTTCCTTAAACCCTAAGCCTATTTCAAATACAGTTTTCATTATATAGAGGAAATATTCCTTCTTCCTCTTTACAAACATGTTTTCAATCTATTTATAACTATAAAAATATTTTCATAATGCCTTTAAAATATTATATCAAGTAATAACCAATAAAGTGTTTATATAAATTATTTTGTTTTTTGAAAACAAGTATTAGACCTTGAAAACCAATATTTACATTTTAAACCTCCTCTCTTAATTTTATTAAACACTAATTCAATTAATTACTATTTTCTATTTAAAAACGATTTTTAGTACTATTAGTGGTTTATTTGTATTTTCAAAATATATAAATTTAGATGTGTTGGAAAGAACAAAATCAGGTTTCTATTTGATAGATATTCTAATTACAAGATTTTAGAATTTTAAATGAAGTCAATTGGAGCTTTTGTGCAAAAGTTATTAAAGAATTAAAACATAAAAGAAAAAGGAAAAGAAAAATACAAATAACAAAAAAAATAAGCGGACCACTGGACCGAACCCAGCCCAGTAGCCGGCCCGAGGCCACCTCCCTATTTATCGCCCGCGCGCATCGCGTAGAAACCAGCGCAGCCCACCACCACGGCCCGTCCCCCTCTCTCTCCCTGGCCTGTGGACCACGTGCACGACACGTTACCCGTGTTCAACCTCCTCCCTAAATCCCCGCGCCCGTACCCGCCCTTGCACGATCTCTCTCCCCACGCCCCTCATCACCTCCTCAAACACCTCCAGAAGTGCTCCCAGAGCCCCTCAGTCTTTCCCCTCTCCTCTCCCCAGAAACCATGCCCCCACTGTGACGATATTGCTCGCCGCAATACTTTTGGCCGCCGTCGTTTGTTGTCCAATCCGGCCAGGTGAGCAAACGCCCAAGCCCAATACCCCCTCCGTTTGATTCCCCGTGTCCCGGCGCTTCTCATGCCACTTCCCTCTTTGGTTTCCTCGCAGCAAATCGTCGCCGCCGTCCTTGACTGTCCCTCACCGGTGTCCACGCATCTCCGATTGGTAACCGCCACCGTTTACAAAAACACAGAAGCACACTGTGGTCACCTTCTGAATCCCTACGTTGCGCTGCTGCTCATCGTCGACTGCTCGTTCTCGGAGGACCACGACAGGGCCTCTGTCACCGAAATCCCGTGAACTCCGGCCACCGTGCCTCCATTGTTCGGCGAACCCGAGCGCCAGGTGTGCCCCCTCATCTCTCACCTGTCCGATCTGCCCTAGACGCCTAGGATTAGAATCTAACCCGAAGGGGTAAGCCCCCGTTGGATCTGGATCCAACGGCCCAGAGCAGTCCACTTAACCATGTCATCGCCTACTCAGCAGCCACGCCAACGCCTAGTCAGCTAACCCAACCAATCTGCAAGCCCCACGTGGCCAAACTTATCCAGAGGGTTTCTGTTTATTTTTCCGAATAGAATTAATTGGCAGAATTGCAGAAAACCCACTGGATCTTAGAAACCTCATAACTTTTGAACCATAAGGACAAACTTAGCAAACTTGGACTTTTTGAAATCCCCTCAATATGTAGAAACATTTGGAACTGCCCATATAAAATTTGACCATTTAAAATTTGTCCAAATTCAAATAGGTTTGTTTGATGAATTCTGGCATAATTCAAATTCTACAAATCCAAAAACTGCAAATAAAATATTTTGGAATCCTTAAGATGTGTACTTTCATACCCTCTGTCACAAAATAATATTTGAACCAATTAAAATGGAGTTTAGATTTTAAATGACCATTTGAGTATTTTGCACCTAGTTTTAATTCTATAAATAATTTGAATTAGTTTTCTTCTGGAAAATTGTTCTATTTAGTGACCTTAGACCAGAGAAACCAGTACTCAAACTATTTGTGACCAGCGAACCCATTCCATGTAACCTTTGTCTTATAAACCACCAATAGTAGTCAGTCAATATACTTTAACCGTTGTTTGATGAAACCCCTTTTTAGGAAAATTGTGGTGTGATCATTTTGATCAAGATCAACACCCATTTCATGTTGACCATATGTAAAGTAACTTTTGGACCATAAACCCATAGCCCAAGACCTTTTGTAAATTTACAAGTCATATTGTAAATTGCTCCAACCCTACCAACCAAAGTCATGAAATGAATCATCCGGATCATGATTATGTTTTCTAAAACCCTTAGACCAAATTCTTGTATGATAATTGTGACCTTGACCAAACCATGTTCCTTCTGGTAGACCCCTAACACAGTCACAATAATTTCTTTTGCAAATTAAATTATTGTGATAAACCTTGAACTTGTCCACACAAGGCCAAACAATAATCACATCATCATAATTCTTTTTGCATACTGAATTATGTGTTAAAAACTTGTCCATGATTAAACCAATCAAGTTGAATAACTTTTTATGCTTCTCTATTGTATGTTTTGTTGGATTTGTTTGTATGTTGGTGAATGGCGTGTTTATTGTTATTTATTTGTATTGTTTAGATTGTTGATGCATGTAAAATGCATACATGAACTTTGCATGTTATTACTTGTTTTTCCTACATATTAGCAACTTATATTCATGTTTTATAATTATTTGGGGGGTTTTCTCAGCAATCCCCCTTCTTTTGGTTCTAACCCTGTTTTTCCAGAAAACGTACTTTTTAGTGTTTCAGACTTTCCGGGAGCTTCGGGACTCCAAAAAGGGCAAGGCCAAAGAGCACGGTTCAGAATTTTCGAGACGAAGACCATGAGCCAAAGTAGAGGGCCAAAAGTCCAACCAGATGGCAAAGAGGACCCTCCACGCGGCCAGATTCCTTGGCCGCGTGAGAGGCCTCCTTTTTGCCCCCGTGGCTCCGATGTCGTCGATCTTTCTTCTCCCGAGTGTCTCGTGACCTAAAAACGACTATATAAAGGGTCCCCTGGCCTTTTCGAGGAGGAGGCGGCACCGAGAGACGAAACCATGAAACAGAGAGACAGAAGGCTGCCGCCGGAGAAGATCAGAGGGGGGAAACGCCGCCGGGATCACCCCCGGAGGGCTCCACCCCCCTCCGGCGTGTTCATCATCAACATCTATAGCAAGATCAGCTCCATCTCTCCACTGTAATCTCTTGGCAAACACGATGTATGATGCAATACTATATTCCCTTGATGTATTGTGTCTCCCCGTCTATGTTTGAGTAGTGAATTGTTCTTGGCAATGGTGAAATAGTTCGTTGATTGGTTGCATACAAGTTTGTTATCTTCTATGATTGTGTTTTTGTACAATATATGAGTGCACGCATATGTCGGGGAATGCATGTAAGGTGATCACCGGTAGCATAATGGAGTGGTGGTGACTTGGGAGTGACAGTAACCTGAGACCGAGCCACAAAGTTAAGTTATTGGGGGATATATATAGGGGATCTTAGACCGTAAGGCTGTGGTGGGACTTTATGTCTTAATCAATCTTGTGCAGTCATTTATTTGGCCACATGATCCATCATAAGGGGTTGTAGATCATTTACTTGACTATACCTATTCATGGATCCTTCCTAGAAGAAACAACTAAGACTAAAACATGTGCTTCACTAATTGTGACAACCACACGAACGAAACACCTATTGCTAGAACACTTGCTCCCTTGAGATACTTGAGATATTTGCTGCTTGCTACTTGTGAAACTTGCTTAGAAACTTGCTTTAGAAACTTGCTCTAGGATTACTTGCAGTTTAAACTTGCTTCACTAGTTACTAGACAAACCACACTCCACGTCACTTGCTTTTAATTAGTTAGTTCCTTTTAGTCAAACTTATTGCTTTGCATAAACAGCCATATAAGAGGGTTATAGGGCTTTAGAGAATAGATAGCTTACCTTCAGCTCCTCGTGGGTTCGACACTCAAATACTTATCGAAAGGTACTACAATTGATCTCCTGCACTTGGGAATCATCAAGCACTTTTCTGGCGCCGTTGCCGGGGAGCGTTGTGCTAAGCTTTTATTCTTGTTTGCATTGCATACTAACATATAAACCTAAAACACAAAAAAAAATTATAAAATGGAAAACAACCAAACAATTTTAGAACTGTATAATATCTACCTTGAATTAGGACATGAAGTGTTAGAGGAGAAATTGAAAAATTATTTGCACAACAATCATATTTGTGGTAGTACTAATTCTTTGAACACCTTTATTGCTAAGGAAAACCTTGAGCTTTGGGAAGTTTGACTTGATGAATATGATATTTTTAGTCCCCCTACTATTGAGGATAAAAATGATATACTTGCTGATTCTATGGAAAGTTTTAAGCTTGGGGAAGTTGGTTTTGATGAGCATGATATTTCTAATTCCCCAAGCTTGGAGGAGAAAATTCACTTTGATGATACTATGCCTCCTATATATGATGATTACAATGAAAATTATGAATGTTTAACTCCCACTATCACTAATGAGGATTTTACTTATGTGGAGAGTAGTGATAATTTTATGCATGTGGCTCATGATAAGAATGTTTTATGTGATATTCATATTGTTGAATCTATTCATGATGCTACTGAAAATTATTATGAGAGAGGGAAACATGGTTACACATATTTCAACAATATTAAGTTTCCCCTCTTTATGCTGAAAGTATTGAAGTTGCACTTGATCTACCTTTCTATGCTTGCTATTATGTGCTTCTTTTATTTGTTTCATTACAAAATGCCAATGCATAGGAAATTGGTTAGACTTAAAAATAAATTGTTTAATATTTTTTGGTGTGTTCCTTATGCTTTAATTTCCTATTAGGTTTGAGCACACATTTATGTCTTTACAACATGTAAAATGCCTTTAACTACTGTTATGTACCATTTAGTTTAAGATTTTCATTTTATAAAAAAATTGGGAAAGTAAATGAGAAGGATGAGTAATGGAGAAGTTGGGGTCGACCTTGAACATGTGTTGTTCATGCCAGTGAAACCATTGCAAAGTCTCTATCATTAAAACTTTTCCAAAGCTAAAAAAAATAAAAATATTAGTTCACTACTGTAACATCACATTTCTGTCTTATTTCTCATCTTAAATGGCAAGAATAATCTTATATGAGAGATAGGATTAAACAATAGTAATTAGCTATCAAGAAAACAAATTCCTGAACTTCACTGCGTTCCAATTTTTTTTAAAAATCACAGAAGTGGAATTTTGACCTGGTAATTTACTACAACAATATTTAGTTATCACTACATATTTCATTAGTTTTAAGTTTTCTGATTTGAGCAACTTAAGTGCCTCTAAAAATTCACTCTTTACGGGCTGTTCAGTTTTTGGCAGATTATGTCTTTATTTTGCATTGCTCTCATTACTTGTGTTTTGTGTGGTTCTTTTGATCAAGGAGAAATACACAACTGTAGTAACAGTAGTTAATATTTAGAATCAACTCATGATGTGTCTTTACTGTACCTATGTGGATTTTATTTATGGAGGCACTAACCCCTCTAATCAAGTTTTATGTTGAGATTTGTGTAAGAAGAATTTTTCAGGAGGAAGAGTTGAGTGAGATGAACAAAGATCAAGAGGGACAACCAATTAAGCTTGGGGATGTACCCCTGGGCTCACCCTACATGTATCAAATAAGTACAAGAATCCAAACTTGGGGATGCCGAGCCACCTCACTCCAACCATCATGATGTTAAGTAAGTAAAGCCTAGCTATATGGCTATAAAGAAAGCGCTTTACGGGAGGCAACCCGGTTATTTTTGTTTGGATTTTACTAGTTTCCTCTTGCTGTCTCAAGATATTAGTTTTTTTTGTTTTAATTCTGGAGTTTTCAATAAAGAGTCAAGTCAAACCCATTTGGACTTATAAGTTGCTATCCTAGTGCATGAAATTTCTGTTTCAGGACGAGTCTGCTCACCGTATGATTTTACGTTTTTTTATTGGTATGTCTTATTGAGCTAATTTTTTAGTATGTTCTGCAAATTTTCGTCCTCTGTAAGCACAAAAACTGGCTTAATTTTTTGACGAGTCTAGCTTAGGGAAAAACGTTCGTTTTGCTGCTGTTGCTTTTCTGGAAAGATTCTGCCTTCTTTTGTTTCATGCACTCTTTGGGCTTGGAATCTAATTTACATGATTCTTTCAAGCAAGAGAGTGAACATACAACATAATGAACCTTATTGTCTATCTAATGGAGCATTTGATTTGGAATTTTGCACAGCAAGCATGTGATTTGTTTGTCCTTGCTAATCTCACCCCACAGAAAAACAATGGGAGAAACATGTTTTGTGAAGTTTTTTTCATAGGGAATAGAGGATCTGCGCCTCAAGACATCCAAGAATGGTGAAATCCATAAGCTTGGGGATGTGATGAACACCCCACTTGAGCTACACTCTTTTGGTTAGCACACATCTACTTTCTGTTTTTCTAAGCAAAGCATTTATCGTAGAGACTTGAAGCGTCTAGTTTTTGTTTTTATTTTTGTTTTGATAAGACCACACCCATCATTTTATATGAGATTGAGATACTGGAGTTTGGGTTTGGAATGTATTGGATGCTAGTATTATGACTTGGAATAGGGATGCCATGGTTGATTTGAAGAGCTACATATGTTTGCATGATTTATAGGCTTTTTATGTGTAGAAATTTGCAATAATGTTGTCTTGAGCTATCTCTTATTCATGTCCTTGATGTTAATTGCTGGTTTATTTAGTTTGTCATGAAATGAGTAGTTCTATGGACATATGCATGCATAGTAGCTGGTCAACTATCTCCCTCTTGCTAGCCAAAAATTTAAAAATTCCAACGAGTAAAAACTTGTTTCCAACACTCCTTAGCCAAGTATTTCCAGTGAGTCCGCCATATCTTCCCATTAGCTTCATTGCTATTCCGTGTATGTTCACCATGTTATTGTGTTATTTATGTTCTAAATTAAGATATTCACTTTATTAATTGTCATGGGTTGAACTTGGGATAGGACTCTCACGAACTTTTGAAGGCACACTTTACTTTTTATGCATCTAATAAACATGACCCAATAATGGGAGCCACAAGTTTTGCGTTTGACAAGTGTGTGGTTGGGAGCTAGCTATAAACGTGTATCACCGGAAAGCTTTCAACATTGCACAAAAAAATTTACATTTGGTTGATATCATGTACTTTTGTTTTTGGACTCCTGCCATGCCGAAATGAAATAGAGGAATAATAAGTTTTGATGAGTAAGTATCTATATGACTAGAGAAACGCATTGGGCCGCTAACCCAAGCCATGCTTTACCATGGTGGAAATTTACTTACAGCTTGAGTGACTCTACAACACATCCTATAATAAAATAAGAAGCTATGCATAATAGTGAATGAAAATAAAAAGGATGATGAGTCTACTCCGTTTGTTCATCTAGTCATTGTAACATGGGCTTGTTTCCATGTCATGGGGCAAGAGGTACCTCTTTGAGGTTCTCTATGATGTCATTAATACTTATTATGATTGTACAAAGCTTATTAGGAATCTTAAGTTGAGTAATCATGGAGTAGGTTTTCACACTCACGGGGCATGAGGCTTTCAACCACCTTGTCATTCACATTACTTCAACATTCACCATTTAAGATGCTAGTGATAAAGGGGAAATGAGAGTCCTAGATCAATGGATACCACATTTCAATTAGTAATTTTAGTTGAATAATTTAGAGGCTAAATAAGACTTGATCATGTTTTACCTCTACTCAATTTTCTCCAAAGTGTCCACCATATTTTCTATTTTCCATTATGCTATTCTTTGTCCAATATAGGATTTTATTTTCCATTTTGTGTATGCATTTGGTCCATAGTGCTTTTATTTCATTATACACTTTTTGAACTTTCATGAAGCATCTTGCTTGCATATTTGATATTTCTTACAACATGAATTGTATATTGCTACTCATTTCTAGTATTAATCATTTGATTATATGTAGCATGAATAATCCTCCTTGATATCCCATGATTGTTTCAATATGCAAAGTCCATGTTAGTTTTATCACCTTCATACTCGAGGACGAGCATGGGTTAAGCTTGGGGACGTTGATGCATGTAAAATGCATACATGAACTTTGCATGTTATTACTTGTTTTTCCTACATATTAGCAACTTATATTCATGTTTTATAATGATTTGGGGGATTTTCTAAACAATCCCCCTTCTTTTGGTTCTAACCTTGTTTTTCCAGAAAACGTACTTTTTAGTGTTTCAGACTTTCCGGGATCTTCGGGACTCCAAAAAGGGCAAGGCCAAAGAGCACGGTTTAGAATTTTCGAGACGAAGACCATGGGCCAAAGTAGAGGGCAAAAAGGCGAACCAGGTGGCAAATAGGACCCTCCACGCGGCTAGATTCCTTGGCCGCGTGAGAGGCCCCCTTTTTGCCCCCGTGGCTCCGATGCCGTCGATCTTTCTTCTCCCGAGTGTCTCGTGACCTAAAAACGACTATATAAAGGGTCCCCTGGCCTTTTCGAGGAGGAGGCGGCGCCGAGAGACGAAACCACGAAACAGAGAGACAGAAGGCTGCCGCCGGAGAAGATCAGAGGGGGGAAACGCCGCCGGGATCACCCCCGGAGGGCTCCACCCCCCTCCGGCGTGTTCATCATCAACATATACAGCAAGATCAGCTCCATCTCTCCACTGTAATCTCTTGGCAAACACGATGTATGATGCAATACTATATTCACTTGATGTATTGTGTCTCCCCGTCTATGTTTGAGTAGTGAATTGTTCTTGGCAATGGTGAAATAGTTCGTTGATTGGTTGCATACAAGCTTGTTATCTTCTATGATTGTCTTTTTGTACAATATATGAGTGCACGCATATGTTGGGGAATGCATGTAAGGTGATCATCGGTAGCATAATGGAGTGGTGGTGACTTGGGAGTGACAGTAACCTGAGACCGAACCACAAAGTTAAGTTATTGGGGGATATATATAGGGGACCTTAGAACGTAAGGCTATGGTGGGACTTTATGTCTTAATAAATCTTGTGCAGTCATTTACTTGGCCACATGATCCAGCATAAGGGGTTGTAGATCATTTACTTGACTATACCTATTCATGGCTCCTTCCTAGAAGAAACAACTAAGACTAAAACATGTGCTTCACTAATTGTGACAACCATACGAACGAAACACCTATTTCTAGAACACTTGCTCCCTTGAGATACTTGAGATATTTGCTGCTTGCTACATGTGAAACTTGCTTAGAAATTTGCTTTAGAAACTTGCTCTAGGATTACTTGCATTTTAAAGTTGCTTCACTAGTTACTAGACAAACCACACTCCACGTCACTTGCTTTTAATTAGTTAGTTCCTTTTAGTCAAACTTATTGCTTTGCATAAACAGCCATATAAGAGGGTTATAGGGCTTTAGAGAATAGATAGCTTACCTTCAGCTCCTCGTGGGTTCGACACTCAAATACTTATCGAAAGGTATTACAATTGATCTCCTGCACTTGGGAGTCATCAATTGTACAGAGAGAAACGTTCAATTTGTGAAGAGAGTATTTCAATACCAACTTCCACAAGGCAAGTGATACTCATGTCCTACTTTGTTTTATCAATTGCATTACTGTTGTCAGTAGTATGCATCATAGGGATTTTTATTATTTTCCAAGTATATATATTATATGCTATGCTCAGAATACCTAGTAGTGTGTAGCCAACCTGAAACCCCTGCTAGGTACTAGTTTAGCTATACCAAAATGTTGTCACAACTATTTATGTTACTTATTGGGTTGTGGTGTTTTGAAAATTGAAAAATTAACAACCCAATGAAACACCTGGGTGGATTGAACCTTGCTTGGATTATGTCGAGTGGCTACTCAGGACCATGTTCATGGTGGTTTAGCCATGAATGTGGGGGTTGTCACCTAAGAGTATACTTGTGGACCGCCACCCAGGATTAAAGAGATTTGTTGGTCTTCAATGTATAGTTAGCTTCTAGTGCAGCCTTGAGGTAATATAGGCTCTGCCAAGATTTGTGGGGGTTCCTCCTGTTATATTGACAGTGGGTGGTAGAATTTTAGGAGCAACGAGTCAATACTGGTATGGTTGAATCCCTCTTTCCAAAGATCTTGTCTCATTTTTCTCTCGGGGAAAATGAGTCTCGAGATGAAAGTGCACAACCACTGTAGAGTTAAAAACTAAGATCTTAGCCGTGTCCCCGGTTATGGGCCAGTTGAGCAGCTAGACAGAGTTGGTGCCGAAGGATCTCCTCATATTTTCCGAATGAAATAAAATATGGTAGAAACCGTTTATAGGGAACATGATGGTTTATCCATGATGCCACAATCAAACTTCATGGTGGTTTAGCCATGATGATTTATCAAACTTCATGGTGGTTTAGCCATGATGACTTTCAAACTTCATGGGGTTTAGCCTTGATGATTAATCAAACTTCATGGTGGTTTAGCCATGATGATTTGTCCAACTTTATGGTGGTTTAGCCATGAATGATTGTACAAATGTTTTCATTTGTTTAAATGATTTATCAAATATAGGACAAAAATGGCTTTATGCAAATAGCCCAGACTCCACCAGCCAAATATCATGTAGCTAGTTATTCCTCAAAACTGTCACCATACAAGTGTCACTTGCCAGTACATTGTTTCTACTGACTTCCTCCCCTGTGTAGGCTGCATATTCCAATGTGCAGATGAATTTGAAGACGAGTGAGGATTTCGTTTAGGATCTCGAGTCTATCGCCAACATGTTCTGTCTGTGGCGCATGAAGATGAAGAAGGCTCATTGATGATTTATTTCCGATGTGTTTACTTTGAAACCTTGTCTTTGGGATAGTCCATGTCGACTATGCCAATTGGAAGACTATTTTATTTCTCATCCACTGGATCAACGATGTAGAATGATTCTATTGCAATGAATATTTCATTTTGTCATGTGTATGCTATCAGAGATCCCGGGAATAGCAGGTTAAATAGGTGTTCTATCTTTATTAAAAAGTAGGGCGCTACATTTTATTATCCATGAATTTAGCTATTCATGGCTTACCGTCATCATTCACTTCATTTGTACATATGATTGCACTCATAGGTCAAATAGAATGTCTACAAGAAACTAAATTTGTCGCATCAAAAATTGGTGCCTGTGGGTCCCACATTGGCTAGGCTGCGTGTGTGCCCGAGTTGCGCTGGTCTCTCGCGTGGGCCTTGGGGCCTCACAAGGTGCCATCGTGAACATTTAGGAAACAAGAGCATGATGTCGACATGTTGACTAGCAGTGGTGTGCCTATAATTGAAGTCAGCCAAGTGCTAGTCCTGGCAGGTCCCATTTTTAAAGATCCATCCAGAAACTCTACCACATAGTATCTTTCATTTTCCCCGATTCACAAAATAAATTGACACCAACATAAGAAGAGGTGGAAAACTATGTTCTCATTTTTTTTGAAACTTGAGTAAAAAAGTTAAAATAAAGTACTAAATTGATAAATAACAGGAAAATACACAATTAAACTATTATAAATAACAGGAAACTCTAGCACATATTGCTTCTGTCTACACAAACTGGAATAGTACAGCTCTAGCACCGGGCCAAAGCCCGGAGCGAGGAAGTGCTCTTCCCCTTTGTCGACAAGCGAAATGGCCACGGCACAAAGCACTACACCGGGCAGTACCATGATGGCGGCGGTGGAATTGTAGCTGCCGGCTCGCCAAGGAGCCGGTCCATAGGTGGGATATCGAAGGTGGTGCTCGACTGGGGGCACTAGTGTTCACGGAGGAAGCAACTGTATTTGCGGTGGTTGCCGATTCTTTCTTCTCGGCAGCCTGCTACACCGAAGACGAAGAAGGCGATCATTGGCTATACTTTATGTTCATTGAAGACAGAGGCAACAGCCACCTTCGGATTCACTATGCTTACAAACACACAAGCAATGACCATCGGCTTTAGTTCATGCGCATGGAAGCGGCGGTGAAAGGGAAACAATGTGGAATATTGCTTGGCAGACCCAGGCTACCCAGGCAGTCTTTTGAGACCGACCTCCCGCGTCGCTCCCGGGAGCGACCGGGAGCCTCTCGAGCGCCGCCGCCTCTAGCCTCTTCCCTCTCCCTCCCCCTCCTCGTCGCCGCCCGTGGGCGTCGCCGGGCAAAGCTCGGAAGGCGTCCGTGGCGGCGGGGATTCCTCTCCCCCTCGTGTGGTTGTGGGCGGCGTGGGACGCGGCGACCGGTGGGGGCGCGATACTGAGCATGGGGCACGGCGGCGTGGGCGTCCCGCTATGGTGCGGTAGCGCGGTCATGTGGCGATGGCGTGGCGGCTACGCGGTGGTCGGCGTGCTTGGGACATCGGCCGCCCAGATCTGACACGACTGCGACCTTGGGCGGCGCGAGCGCTTCTCCCATCGGATGCCCTGCTTCAGGCTGGAAGAAGAAGAAGAAGACCCTGGTGTGGCATGCTCGACGGTGGCGGCGACGGTTGAACGGTGGAGGTGCGGAGGCGGATGTGCGGCGGTGGAGGGTGCTGGACGGTGATGGACCATGGCAGGGGTGGCTTGGCCCAGATCTGGGCCCAATGGGCCCGATCTGGGTTTAACGGGCCTGATCCCCAGCTCGTGTGTCTGCGGCCGGCTTGGTCTGCAGGTTGGTAACAGTGACGTCAACACGGCAACGTTGCGGCGGGGCTCGTCTGGCCTGATCTGGGCTTGACTGGCCTTCTGGGCTAGTCGAGCTGATCCGGGCTTGACAGGCCCTGCTGCTGCGTCCGGTCGATGGCCGCCTATGGCAGCGAAGGACGTTCTCCTTATATCGGTTGCGGCTGCCGGCCTCGCGGGTCTGATGTTGTCGTCGATCCTTCTCCCTCGACATGTTGTTGATGCATGTAAAATGCATACATGAACTTTGCATATTATTACTTGTTTTTCCTACATATTAGCAACTTATATTCATGTTTTATAATGATTTGGGGGATTTTCTAAACAATCCCCCTTCTTTTGGTTCTAACCCTGTTTTTCCAGAAAACGTACTTTTTAGTGTTTCAGACTTTCCGGGAGCTTCGGGACTCCAAAAAGGGCAAGGCCAAAGAGCATGGTTCAGAATTTTCGAGACGAACACCATGGGCCAAAGTAGAGGGCCAAAAGGCCAACCGGGTGGCAAAGAGGACCCTCCACGTGGCCAGATTCCTTGGCCGCGTGAGAGGCCCCCTTTTTGCCCTCGTGGCTCCGATGCCGTCGATCTTTCTTCTCCCGAGTGTCTCGTGACCTAAAAACGACTATATAAAGGGTCCCCTGGCCTTTTCGAGGATGAGGCGGCGCCGAGGGACAAAACCACGAAACAGAGAGACAGAAGGCTGCCGCCGGAGAAGATCGGAGGGGGGAAACGCCGCCGGGATCACCCCCTCCGGCGTGTTCATCATCAACATCTACAACAAGATCAGCTCCATCTCTCCACTGTAATCTCTTGGCAAACACGATGTATGATGCAATACTATATTCCCTTGATGTATTGTGTCTCCCCGTCTATGTTTGAGTAGTGAATTGTTCTTGGCAATGGTGAAATAGTTCGTTGATTGGTTGCATACAAGTTTGTTATCTTCTATGATTGTCTTCATGTACAATATATGAGTGCACGCATATGTTGGGGAATGCATGTAAGGTGATCACCGGTAGCATAATGGAGTGGTGGTGACTTGGGAGTGACAGTAACCTGAGACCGAGCCACAAAGTTATTGGGGGATATATATAGGGGACCTTAGAACGTAAGGCTATGGTGGGACTTTATGTCTTAATCAATCTTGTGCAGTCATTTACTTGGCCACATGATCCATCATAAGGGGTTGTAGATCATTTACTTGACTATACCTATTCATGGCTCCTTCCTAGAAGAAACAACTAAGACTAAAACATGTGCTTCACTAATTGTGACAACCACACGAACGAAACACCTATTGCTAGAACACTTGCTCCCTTGAGATACTTGACATATTTGCTGCTTGCTACTTGTGAAACTTTCTTAGAAACTTGCTTTAGAAACTTGCTCTAGGATTACTTGCATTTTAAACTTGCTTCACTACTTACTAGACAAACCACACTCCACGTCACTTGCTTTTAATTAGTTAGTTCCTTTTAGTCAAACTTATTGCTTTGCATAAACAGCCATATAAGAGGGTTATAGGGCTTTAGAGAATAGATAGCTTAACTTCAGCTCCTCGTGGGTTCGACACTCAAATACTTATCGAAAGGTACTACAATTGATCTCCTGCACTTGGGAGTCATCAAGCACTTTTCTGGTGCCGTTGCCGGGGAGCGTTGTGCTAAGCTTTTATTCTTGTTTGCATTGCATACTAACATATAAACCTAAAACACAAAAAAAAAATTATAAAATGGAAAACAACCAAACAATTTTAGAACTGTATAATATCTACCTTGAATTAGGACATGAAGTGTTTGAGGAGAAATTGAAAAATTATTTGCACAACAATCATATTTGTGGTAGTACTAATTCTTTGAGCACCTTTATTGCTAAGGAAAACCTTGAGCTTGGGGAAGTTTGTCTTGATGAATATGATATTTTTAGTCCCCCTACTATTGAGGATAAAAATGATATACTTGCTGATTCTATGGAAAGTTTTAAGCTTGGGGAAGTTGGTTTTGATGAGCATGATATTTCTAGTTCCCCAAGCTTGGAGGAGAAAATTCACTTTGATGATACTATGCCTCCTATATATGATGATTGCAATGAAAATTATGAATGTTTAACTCCCACTATCACTAATGAGGATTTTACTTATGTGGAGAGTAGTGATTATTTTATGCATGTGGCTCATGATAAGAATGTTTTATGTGATATTCATATTGTTGAATCTATTCATGATGCTACTGAAAATTATTATGAGAGAGGGAAACATGGTTACACATATTTCAACAATATTAAGTTTCCCCTCTTTATGCTGAAAGTATTGAAGTTGCACTTGATCTACCTTTCTATGCTTGCTATTATGTGCTTCTTTTATTTGTTTCATTACAAAATGCCAATGCATAGGAAATTGGTTAGACTTAAAAATAAATTGTTTAATATTTTTTGGTGTGTTCCTTATGCTTTAATTTCCTATTAGGTTTGAGCACACATTTATGTCTTTACAACATGTAAAATGCCTTTAACTACTGTTATGTATCATTTAGTTTAAGATTTTCATTTTATAAAAAATTTGGGAAAGTAAATGAGAAGGATGAGTAATGGAGAAGTTGGGGTCGACCTTGAACATGTGTTGTTCATGCCAATGAAACCATTGCAAAGTCTCTATCATTAAAACTTTTCCAAAGCTAAAAACAATAAAAATATTAGTTCACTACTGTAACATCACATTTCTGTCTTATTTCTCATCTTAAATGGCAAGAATAATCTTATATGAGAGATAGGATTAAACAATAGTAATTAGCTATCAAGAAAACAGATTCCTGAACTTCACTGCGAAAAATGTTTAAAATCACAGAAGTGGAATTTTGACCTGGTAATTTACTACAACAATATTTAGTTATCAATACATATTTCATTAGTTTTAAGTTTTCTGATTTGAGCAACTTAAGTGCCTCTAAAAATTCACTCTTTACGGGCTGTTCAGTTTTTGGCAGATTATGTCTTTATTTTGCATTGCTCTCATTACTTGTGTTTTGTGTGGTTCTTTTGATCAAGGAGAAATGCACAACTGTAGTAACAGTAGTTAATATTTAGAATCAACTCATGATGTGTCTTTACTGTACCTATGTGGATTTTATTTATGGAGGCACTAACCCCTCTAATCAAGTTTTATGTTGAGATTTGTGTAAGAAGAATTTTTCAGGAGGAAGAGTTGAGTGAGATGAACAAAGATCAAGAGGGACAACCAATTAAGCTTGGGGATGTACCCCTGGGATCACCCTACATGTATCAAATAAGTACAAGAATCCAAGCTTGGGGATGCCGAGCCACCTCACTTCAACCATCATGATGTTAAGTAAGTAAAGCCTAGCTATATGGCTATAAAGAAAGCGATTTACGGGAGGCAACCCGGTTGTTTTTGTTTGGATTTTCCTAGTGTCCTATTGCTGTCTCAAGAGATTAGTTTTTTTTGTTTTAATTCTGGAGTTTTCAATAAAGATTCAAGTCAAACCTATTTGGACTTATAAGTTGCTATCCTAGTGCATGAAATTTCTGTTTCAGCACGAGTCTGCTCACCGTATGATTTTACGTTTTTTATTGGTATGTCGGATTGAGCTAATTTTTTAGTATGTTCTGCAACCTTTCGTCCTATGTAAGCACAAAAATTGGATTAATTATTTGACGAGTCTAGCTTAGCGAAAAACGTTCGTTTTGCTGCTGTTGCTTTTCTGGACAGATTCTGCCTTCTTTTGTTTTATGTACTCTTTGGGCTTCGGAATCGAATTTCCATGATTCTTTAAAGCAAGAGAGTGAACATACAACATAATGAACCTTATTGTCTATCTACTGGAGCATTTGATTTGGAATTTTTTACAGCAAGCATGTGATTTGTTTGTCCTTGCTAATCTCACCCCACAGAAAAAGAAAGGGAGAAACATGCTTTGTGAAGTTTTTTCTCACAGGGAATAGAGGAGCTGCGCCTCAAGACATCCAAGAATGGTGAAAGCCATAAGCTTGGGGATGTGATGAACACCCCACTGGAGCTACACTCTTTTGGTTAGCACACGTCTACTTTCTGTTTTTCTAAGCAAATCATTTATCGTAGAGACTTGAAGTGTCTAGTTTTTGTTTTTATTTTGATAAGACCACACCCATCATTTTATATGAGATTGAGCTACTGGAGTTTGGGGTTGGAATGTATTGGATGCTAGTATTATGACTTGGAATAGGGATGCCATGGTTGATTTGAAGAGCTACATATGTTTGCATGATTTATAGGCTTTTTATGTGTAGAAATTTGCAATAATGTTGTCTTGAGCTATCTCTTATTCATGTCCTTGATGTTAATTGCTGGTTTATTTAGTTTGTCATGAAATGAGTAGTTCTATGGACATATGCATGCATAGTAGCTGGTCAACTATCTCCCTTTTGCTAGCCGAAAATTTAAAAATTCCAACAAGTAAAAACTTGTTTCCAACACTCCTTAGCCAAGTATTTCCAGTGAGTCCACCATATCTTCCCATTAGCTTCATTGCTATTCCGAGTATGTTCACCATGTTATTGTGTTATTTATGTTCTAAATTAAGATATTCACTTTATTAATTGTCATGGGTTGAACTTGGGATAGGACTCTCACGAACTTTTGAAGGCACACTTTACTTTTTATGCATCTAATAAACATGACCCAATAATGGGAGCCACAAGTTTTGCGTTTGACAAGTGTGTGGTTGGGAGCTAGCTATAAACGTGTATCACCGGAAAGCTTTCAACATTGCACAAAAATTTACATTTGGTTGATATCATGTACTTTTGTTTTTGGACTCCTGCCATGCCAAAATGAAATAGAGGAATAGTAAGTTTTGATGAGTAAGTATCTATATGACTAGAGAAACGCATTGGGCCGCTAAATCAAGCCATGCTTTATCATGGTGGAAATTTAATTACAACTTGAGTGACTCTACAACACATCCTACAATAAAATAAGAAGCTATGCATAATAGTGAATAAAAATAAAAATGATGATGAGTCTACTCCATTTGTTTGTCTTGTCATTGAGACATGGGCTTGTTTCCATGTCATGGGGCAAGAGGTACCTCTTTGCGGTTCTCTATGATGTCATTAATACTTATTATGATTGTACAAAGCTTATTAGGAATCTTAAGTTGAGTAATCATGGAGTAGGTTTTCACACTCACGGGGCATGAGGCTTTCAACCACCTTGTCAGTCACATTACTTCAACATTCACCATTTAAGATGCTAGTGATAAAGGGGCAATGAGAGTCCTAGATCAATGGATACCACATTTCAATTAGTAATTTTAGTTGAATAATTTAGAGGCTAAATAAGACTTGATCATGTTTTACCTCTACTCAATTTTCTCCAAAGTGTCCACCATATTTTCTATTTTCCATTATGCTATTCTTTGACCAATATAGGATTTTATTTTTCATTTTGTGTATGCATTTGGTCCATAGTGCTTTTATTTCATTATACACTTTGTGAACTTTCATGAAGCATCTTTGCTTGCATATTTGATATTTCTTACAACATGAATTGTATATTGCTACTCATTTCTAGTATTAATCATTTCATTATATGTAGCATGAATAATCCTCCTTGATATCCCATGATTGTTTCAATATGCAAAGTCCATGTTAGTTTTATCACCTTCATACTCGAGGACGAGCATGGGTTAAGCTTAGGGATGTTGATGCATGTAAAATGCATACATGAACTTTGCATGTTATTACTTGTTTTTCCTACATATTAGCAACTTATATTCATGTTTTATAATGATTTGGGGGATTTTCTAAACAATCCCCCTTCTTTTGGTTCTAACCCTGTTTTTCCAGAAAACGTACTTTTTAGTGTTTCAGACTTTCCGGGAGCTTCGGGACTCCAAAAAGGGCAAGGCCACAGAGCACGGTTCAGAATTTTTGAGATGAAGACCATGGGCCAAAGTAGAGGGCCAAAAGGCCAACCAGGTGGCAAAGAGGACCCTCCACGCGGCCAGATTCCTTGGCCGCGTGAGAGGCCCCCTTTTTTCCCCCGTGGCTCTGATGTCGTCGATCTTTCTTCTCCCGAGTGTCTCGTGACCTAAAAACGACTATATAAAGGGTCCCCTGGCCTTTTCGAGGAGGAGGCGGCGCCGAGAGACGAAACCACGAAACAGAGAGACAGAAGGCTACCGCCGGAGAAGATCGGAGGGGGGGAAACGCCACCGGGATCACCCTCGGAGGGCTCCACCCCCCTCCGGCGTGTTCATCATCAACATCTACAGCAAGATCAGCTCCATCTCTCCACTGTAATCTCTTGGCAAACACGATGTATGATGCAATACTATATTCCCTTGATTTATTGTGTCTCCCCGTCTATGTTTGAGTAGTGAATTGTTCTTGGCAATGGTGAAATAGTTCGTTGATTGGTTGCATACAAGTTTGTTATCTTCTATGATTGTATTTTTGTACAATATATGAGTGCACGCATATGTCGGGGAATGCATGTAAGCTGATCACCGGTAGCATAATGGAGTGGTGGTGACTTGGGAGTGACAGTAACCTGAGACCGAGCCACAAAGTTAAGTTATTGGGGGATATATATAGGGGACCTTAGAACGTAAGGCTATGGTGGGACTTTATGTCTTAATCAATCTTGTGCAGTCATTTACTTGGCCACATGATCCATCATAAGGGGTTGTAGATCATTTACTTGACTATACCTATTCATGGCTCCTTCCTAGAATAAACAACTAAGACTAAAACATGTGCTTCACTAATTGTGACAACCACACGAACGAAACACCTATTGCTAGAACACTTGCTCCCTTGAGATACTTGAGATATTTTCTGCTTGCTACTTGTGAAACTTGCTTAGAAACTTTCTTTAGAAACTTGCTCTAGGATTACTTGCATTTTAAACTTGCTTCACTAGTTACTAGACAAACCACACTCCACATCACTTGCTTTTAATTAGTTAGTTCCTTTTAGTCAAACTTATTGCTTTGCATAAACAGCCATATAAGAGGGTTATAGGGCTTTAGAGAATAGATAGCTTACCTTCAGCTCCTCGTGGGTTCGACACTTAAATACTTATCGAAAGGTACTACAATTGATCTCCTGCACTTTGGAGTCATCAGTTGTTCTCGCGGTTTCGGCTGTCAGTACTGTGGCGCGAGGTGGTGGACGCCGGGGCGGCGGTCCTGGAAGTTGGACTGCACGGGCGTGTACGGCAAGCGACGTGGCGGTGGTGATGGCCTCACTCTTCGGTCATATGGATGATGAGAAGTGGGCGGTGGGGGTTTTTGGAGTTGGTGGCGGCTTCTCCCAGATCGTGGTCGGGAGACTTTTCTCGAGACCAGTGGGCGGTCCTTTCGTGCGAACCGTGGGCGAAGCGTTTTCTGAGCGAAAGCTCTGCGCTTTCGCGCCAATGGTGACGATGCCTGCGTGTACCGTTACCCTCTTGGGGGCGCTGTTGTGGTTACCTTCGCCGCGGTAGTGCTCCGGTTGAAAACCCTTAACCATCTCGGTCTCGACGGCGGTGACGGACAACGCCATTACCCTCTTGGGGGCGTCGTCGTGGAGCCTCGTTCGTCGGGTTCGTTCCAGGGTCTCGGTGGCAAGTTTGGTTCTCCTTTGTGCTTTCCCTTTTCTATCTTTGATCTGCTTGTAAGAGGTTCCCCTCATCACATTGTATCTGTTCGGCCGTTGGGCTTTGTCGCACCCGGACTTCTAGAGGATACTCATAGCCCGCTAAACAGTAGATAAATGGCTTACGGGGCATACCGGCACCCGCATCTCAATGTGAGCAGGCCAACACGTAAACGTGTGACAACCATTCTCTACTATCCATCGTCTGCGTAAACCATCCCATAGAAATCCGACTACTTCCATTGACGTACTTCATAACATACACACATGGTACGTCAACGACATTTGAACAAGTGATATCACAACAAATCTCTAAGACACAAATAAATAGAAATAAGTTGCAAATAGCTCCCACTAGAGAAGAGATAGCAACTACAATCATCCAGAGGACACATGTCCCAACAAGTCATCATTACATCACAGCGGAAGCATCCAAAGTGTCTGAGTACAGACAAGATCCAAATAGGCCTAAGAGGCCGGAAACGAAAAGACGGAGCCCATCCACGATGTCTCGGATCCTGCCCGGGTCCGCTATCTACTCGTCAGCAGCCTTGTCATACTCCACGTAGTAGCCACCATGGGGATCCTCGGAAACGTAGTCTGCGGAAACCACAACCCCAAAGGGGTCAGTACAGACAAGTACTGGCAATCAAGACTCACAAGATACCAAAGTGTACCCGGCAACACCAAGTACAGATGCTTTGGGTTCAACGGAAGAATAGGTGATAAAAGTGCAGCAGCGGGCTGCCTAACCAACTACAGAAACTCGCTACAACATCCGGTAAGAGAAAGGGATAAGATAGCGTATCGGAACCAACTACCACTATCCTCAAACAAACCCATCCTGGATCTCGCCCCTTATCCAAAGAAGCAACCCAAGGATAACTCACACAGTTGGATTAGTGATGGTTCAAATTATTGTGTCAATAAGTATATTACTAGTCAAATTATCATTAGTTAGGTGTAAGTTGTCTAATCCTTGTTAGCCAGCCCTATCACCAAGTCATCCATAACCGCGGACAACACGGCTTCTCGAGAAGATTTAACCCTGCAGGGATGCACCAATTTGGCCGTACACGTAAGAATACCCCGCCAGATGGAAATGCACTTCCACCAAGCGAGGCACTCAACACAACCCAACTCTTCTTCGCATCAAGCCCAAAGAACCCCGTGCAATTGAGCGCACGGCTAATCAATCCCCACGAAGAAAAGGGGACCCTCATAGCACTCTAAGAACGTGTCTCCCTAAATGCCGACTACAAAAGTTACCACCTTGGCCTCGGGTTCGCACCTGCATATGCATGCGGAAAATGGAAAACCCGAACTAAATGAGGCGATTTGGACGAGATGCGAATCGAATCAAAGTTGAGGGGGGCGCCCATACACGCTTCCCACATGCGGTTAGCGCGCTCATCATGGATCTAGAGGACAAGAACGTTTCCTGAGTTCGACACTAGCAGGCCTCAAAACCATACCCGGCCTCCTGCCGGTGCCTTATCATCAAATTAGCATTACCTCATACATTAACAGGTTGTTGTTTTAACATCGAGCCCCAGAACATAATAAATATGGTAACAGAAATAACGGACATTAGATTCGAGCATAAACAATCCTAAGCATGCTAGTAAGACACGGGCAACAAACAACAGGGTATAGGTGTGGAGGAAAGGCTATATCAGGGTTACAGGATAACATGTGATAGGATCAGAACACAAGCAAGGAATCTTAAGGCTAGCAGAATAGACAACGGAAAGTATCGATATCCAGTGTGGAAAGGACACAATGGTTCATGTGAGTGAATACTTGCCTGCAAACTCAGTAGCCTGGTACCGGGCTAACTCCTCAGAAGTAGTGTCGTAAACCTCGTCTGTCTCAACGTCGTCGTCTATTCGAGAAGAAGCAAACAAACAACGCAGAGAGACAAACAATCAATAACATGGCATAATGCACAAACATGGGATGATGCATGACAATTTAATTGATGCATCAAAATTGAACTAGTTGACATGGTAACATAATTAAATGGACCTATATGCAATCCGGGTTGCATATGGAAGGCCCATGAATTAAAGGTTGGATTAAATGATCTACAACTAACCATCATGTGAAAGTTGATTAGGATGATGCATGGATGAGGAAAACAATGGGAAAACAACAATAGCTGCAATTGGGTATGTGGTTTACCAAGTTTGGAATCTTTTTATTTATTAAGTTAGGAAATTTGGCTTCTTAAATGAGCTACACTAGCATTTGTTGTTTTCACCAATTTTAAATGTTCAAAGTAGATAAAAAAGTTCATATTTGGGAAGAACACAAAAATTTAGGTGGAATACATGTTTCATTTGTTGAAAAGGAATTAAATGAATTAATTATGAATTAAACAAGTTTAAACAAGATTTAAATGAATTTAATTCAAGTATGAATTTATTTGAATTTTATTTGTTCAAAACATTTAATAAAATTCATATTGGGAAAGTTTATACTTTTCTGGTTTGAAAACATATTTTATATGTTCAAAAAGAATTTAATTTGACCAAGTTATGAATTTAGCAATTTTAAATGATTTAAACAAGGTTTAAATTATTTAACCAATTTTAATTATTCAAAACAGGAAACAAAGTTTATATTTGGAAAGGTGGTTCCATTTTGCATAGAAAACATATTTTATATGTGACATTTGAATTAAGTTTGAATTAGTTATAAATTTGACCAAATTTGTAATGAGTTGTTTGAATTTGAAATTTGAAAACATTTGAAATGTTCAAAACAGTAAACAAATGATTTAAACAGGTAGAGAATTAAATTTGGTACAGAAAACATATTTTATTTATTTTATTTGGATTTGAAATACAAAAGTTATTTGGATTTGAAATTTCAGGGGCTATTTTGTGAATTAAATAGTTACAGAAATGTTACAGGGGCCTAGGTGCGAAAAAGTATTACAGAATAGGTCCCTGGAGTTTTTCTACGCATCCAGAGCAGCCCCTGGGTCACTGGCAGTGGGCCAGTGCCCAGTTGGCGCCTGCGTGGCTGCGGGTGGGTGCTGTCTGGGCTCGCAGAGCCACAGACAGGTGGGCCACCCTCTCGCGCGCGTGGCGAAGTGCAAAAAGGGCGGATTTAATCCGCGCCGCGGGGACTCGATCCCTGGCCGCGGGCGCGTGCGCACGGGGCGTTGCCACTGCGCCGAGCTGCTGTATGTTGACAGTAGAGAGGCGCGCGCAGTTTTGTGGTTCAGGTTCAGTCAGTTAACTGAATTTTGCAAGTTCAGTTAACTGAACTGCCTGACAGCGACGGCACGGGGAACACCGGCGGCGAGCTGCGCGCTGCGGTGGCTGCTGCTCGTGTGCGATGCGGTGGTGGGTGCGTGCTCGTGATGTCGAGATGCAGAGAGGGAAGGAAGGGGTGCAGGCAGTGCTCACCGAGGGGAACAGAGGGAGTAGGAGGTGCTCGGTGCTGCTGCGTGGTGGTGGTGGCCGGCGACGGAGATGAAGACGACGGTGACGATCCACTGCCTCCCAGTCCCTGGCGATGAAGCGAGGAGGGAGACGGCAGCACGGGGGCCCGATTCCCGCAGTTAACCAGCTCGGAGGGACCCCATGGCGCCGATGATCGCCGGAGATTTGTGCGGTGGCGTCGGTGGTTCAGTACAGAGAGGGAACAACGAGCATAGAGAGAGCGAAACGAAAGGAGAAAACGGCGGCGCGGCGATGGAGAAAGGAGGAGGGAGGTTAGGGTAGCGAGGAGGAGCTCGGGGGCAAGGTTTTAAGGAGGGGGATGCGCCCTGATGGCCGTCCCCTCCTCTGTTGGTCGACGTGGCCATGCCCGATGGGCAGCCGTACAGAGGTAGGGGGTGAGGGGTAGGTGGGCTGGGCCTGGGGGGAAAAGGTGTGGTGGGCTCAGCCCACTGGCCTGCCCTCTCCCCTCACTGTTTTTATTTTTCTGTTTCTGTTTCTCTCTTTTTTTTTGCAGAAAAAGAAAAGGAAAGAAAGGAGAGAATTAGAAGGGCTCTTGGGGTTTTAAGATTTTGGAAAAAACTTTATAGGTTGATTAATTCAAAAGCCCAGCTGTGCAAGTGTTTGTTTCCAAAAATTTGAATTTTGGTTGCTGTTTGTAAATTCAAATGGGGTTGATTGAATTTTGGTATTAATTGAATAATTGAAAGAAACAATTTGATAGTTTGAACTTCCTAGTTTATTGGAAACAATTTGATGTTTTGATTTGAAATTTTTATTTGAAAATTGTAACAGAACAAGTATGAAACAAAAATTTGAAATTTGGTTTGAAAATCAAATGGAAAACAAGGGAAAACAAATGCAAAACTTATTATGACATGATGCAAAACATGAATTAACAAGAATCAAACATTCTAATGGTTGTTTTCATACTTGGGATGTTACAAAATGCCCCCCCTTGAAGGAATCGCGCCCCAAGATTCCTACTGAGAAGGGAAAAGGTCCAGATACTTCTTGCGAAGATCCTCTTCGGTCTCCCACATTGCCTCTTTATCGGAATGATGAGACCACTGCACTTTTAAGAACTTGATGCTCTTGTTGCGAGTCTTACGCTCGGTCTCATCGAGAATTCGAACAGGGTGCTCCTCATAAGATAGATCTTCTTGCAGATCAATGGAATCATGATCAACTGCACGACCTGGATCTTTGAAGCCCTTCTTGAGCTGTGACACGTGAAACACATCGTGCACCTTGGATAGCTTTTCTGGAAGTTCAAGACGATAGGCATTTTCTGCACGCCTTGAGAGAATGTTGAAAGGACCAATATATCTTGGTGCAAGCTTTCCTTTGACACCAAAACGATGAGTGCCTCTGAGGGGAGTTACACGGAGATATGCTTTGTCACCAGGTGCATAGACCATATCCCTGTGTTTGCTGTCATAGTAGCTTTTCTGACGAGACTGAGCAATCTTGAGATTGTCACGAATGATGCGAACTTTCTCTTCGGCTTCCTTAACAATGTCAGGGCCTAAGAGTGAACGTTCACCAGCTCCAGACCAATTGATTGGACTCCTGCATCTGCGGCCATAGAGAGCCTCAAATGGTGCCATGCCTAGGCTTGCCTGGAAGCTGTTGTTGTAGGAGAATTCAGCATATGGAAGACATTCCTACCATTTCATGCCAAAGGAGATACCACATGCTCTGAGCATATCCTCGAGAATCTGATTGACTCTTTCGACTTGCCCTTGAGACTGAGGATGGTAGGCTGTGCTGAACAGAAGTTTGGTGCCCAATGCTTCTTGAAAGCTTTTCCAGAAATGAGAAGTGAAGACGCTTCCACGGTCTGAGCTTATTTCCAATGGAACACCATGAAGAGGAACAATCTTTGCTGTGTAGAGCTCTGCTAACTGACTAGCTGAGATTGTCTCTTTGACAGGAAAGAAGTGAGCTACTTTAGTGACTCGATCAATGACAACGAAGATTGCATCGTTGCCCCTCTTGGATTTTGGAAAACCAGTGACGAAGTCCATTTCAATCATGTCCCACTTCCACTCAGGGATTTTCAGAGGTTGGAGAAGACCGGCTGTTTTCTGATGAACTGCCTTAACACGTTGACAAACGTCGCATTCAGAAACGTATTGAGCAATTTCACGTTTCATGCCAGGCCACCAATACAGTGTCTTGAGATCCTGGTACATCTTTGTACTTCCAGGGTGTATGGAGAGAGGAGTTTCATGAGCCTCCTTGAGAATGTCATCTTTGAGACTTTGCACTTGAGGAACTGCAATGTGTCCTTCGAAGAACACAGTTCCCTTGTCATCCACTGAGAAGGACTTAAATTTCTCCTTGCCTTCTTTGATGTGTTCTACCATCTTCTTGATTTCAGCATCACGAAGTTGTTCAGAACGAATCTTGTCCTCGAGAGTTGGACTGGCTGTCAAGTTTGCAAGATAGCCTTGAGGAACAAGACCAAGGTTGAGCTTCTGGAATTCTTCATGAAGTGGAGGTTGGCTTTCCATGATCATGAGATTATTGCAATACGACTTGCGACTGAGAGCATCGGCCATAACATTAGCCTTGCCTGGAGTGTAAGAAATGGTAAGATCAAAGTCTTTGATCTTTTCAATCCATCTCGTTTGCCTGAGGTTTAGATCTGGTTGAGTGAAGATGTATTTCAGACTCTTATGATCGGAAAAGATTTCAGTGAGATTACCCAACAAGTATTGTCTCCATTTCTTGAGGGCAAACACAACTGCTGCAAGTTCAAGGTCATGAGTGGGATAATTGAGCTCATGTGCGTTCAACTGGCGTGAAGCATAAGCCACAACTTGACGTTCTTGCATAAGAACTGCACCTAGACCTTGGAGAGAAGCATCACAGAATATTTGGAAAGGTTTGGAAGGATCTGGGCCAACCAGAACTGGTGTAGAAGTGAGTTTAGTCTTCAGGAGATTGAAACTTTCATTACATTGTGGAGACCAGACGAACTTCTTGTCCTTCTTTGTGAGATCAGTGAGAGGTTTGGCAATCTTGGAGAAGTTTTGGACGAAACGACGTCAATAGCTAGCCAAGCCAAGAAAACTTCTTACTTGCTTCACCGTCTTTGGAGGTTTCCAATCAACAATTGCTTTAACCTTTTCTGGATCAATGGCTATGCCCTTGGCAGAGATGACATGACCAAGGTAAGCAACTTCTGAAATCCAGAACTCACATTTGGAGAACTTGGCATAAAGACGATGCTCGCGAAGCTTCATGAGAGTGAGACGAAGATGTTCTTCATGCTCTTCCTCGGATTTTGAGTAGACAAGAATGTCATCAAGATATACCACAACGAACTTGTCGAGGTATTCATGGAAGACAGAATTCATGAGTCGAGAGAATGTCGCCGGTGCATTGGTGAGACCAAAGGACATGACGGTGAATTCATATAGACCGTAGCGAGTGGTGAAGGCTGTCTTTGGAATATCCTCTTTTCTGATCTTTATTTGATGGTAACCCATTCTCAAGTCCAACTTGGAGAATATTGAGGCTCCAGCAAGTTGATCAAAAAGATCATCGATACGAGGAATTGGATACTTGTTTTTGATGGTTTTCTCGTTAAGAGGACGATAGTCAACAACGAGTCTCTTTGTGTGATCCTTCTTCGCAACGAACAGAGTTGGGCAACCCCAAGCCGAGGAACTAGGTTGAATGTAACCTTTTTCCATGTACATATCAATTTGTTCCTTTAACAACTTCAGCTCGGGAGTTCCTATCTTGTAGCGATGCTTAGAGATTGGAGCAGTACCTGGTTCAAGCTCGATCACGAACTCAACTGCTCTGTCCGAAGGCATCCCTGGCAACTCTTCTGGAAAAACGTTAGGGAATTCGCAAACCACCGGAACATTTTCAAGTGAAGGTAGAGGTTTTGCATCGAGGGTGCATAGCTGAATGGAACTTGATTCATGTGGAGAATAGATTATCTGGCCAGAAGGGTGGGACAGAGTTATTGACTTTTGAGCACAGTCAATCCTTGCTTTATTAGCTTTCAGCCAATCCATACCAAGAATGACATCAATGTCAGAACTTCCCAGCAACATGAGAGAGGCAAGGAAAATGTGGCCTCCAATTAGGACTTGATTGTCCTTACTTATCTTGGAGGTCAACATTTGAGATCCCGGTGAGTGAACAGTGATTTGATTGCTTAGTGGAACCACAATTAGGTTGTTTGTTGTGGCAAATGTTTTTGACACAAAAGAATGCGATGCTCCGGTATCAAACAACACTTTAGCTGGAAAAGAGTTTACGGGTAATATACCGAGAACGACGTCAGGAGCTTCCTCAGCTTTGTCGATCTTGACATGATTCACTCTTGCGGTCCTCCCGACAGGCCTGTTGTTGGAGTTGAAGGCCTTAGGCGGGGAAGCGTGCACCATTGCCTGGTTTGTGTTAGGACAAGGTGGTGGTGGAGGTAGCTGTCTCTGCGTGCACTTGTCAGCGTAGTGCCCTGTCTGCTTGCACTTGTAGCAAGTGACGACACGAGGAGGCCCTGGCCTTGGCTGCCCCATCGAACCCCTTTGATCATGCATCTGAGCAGGGTTGGGTGGGCGGGGAGCGAAGCCTGGAGAAGTTTGGGCGTATGGAGCCCGAGTGACAGCACCATTTGGCACCCAGATGCGGCGCTTCTGCGGAGGGGTGGTCATGTTGGAGGAGGAACCACCCTCACGCGAGTGCTTGCGAGACTCCTCGAACGCCTTGCGCCCATTTTCCTCATTGAGCGCGGTGTTAACGAGATCCTCGAAGCTTTTAGCCTTGATGTTGGTGAGGGCATACTTGAGCTCCGGGTTAAAACCTCTGCGGAACCTTGCCATCTTCTTGGCTTCAGTGGACACCTCATCACCAGCGTAACGAGCGAGGCGATTGAACTCACTCTGATAGCCAATGACGTCCAACTTGCCCTGCTTGAGTGAGCAAAACTCTTCACGCATCCTTTCCATGAGACCATCTGGAATGTGGTGCTTCAGGAAGGCTTCCTTGAAACAATTCCACGTGACTGGTATCCCAGTTCTCATGGCCTGGAAGTTCTCCCACCAAGTAGCTGCCTGACTCTTCAGCAGATAGGAGGCATACTTGACCTTGTCTTCCTCAGCTACGTGAGCAATCTCCAGAGCCTTAGCTATCTCACGGATCCAGCCATCAGCGTCCAGAGGCTCGCGTGTGGCCACGAAAGCTCTTGGGCCCAGACTGAGAAACTCCTTGATGCTGACTCGTGGAGCCGTCTGGTTGTTGTGCTGATTAGTCTGAAACTAGGCCATCTGCGCCATGACTTGGGTCATCTGAGTCAACAGCTCCGCGATTGGCGGTGGCTCAGGCGCGTTGTTCCTTGTTGGCGGCATCCTGAATGGAAATGCATTTTAGCACAACAATATAAAAGGATAGACTTGGCAACCAAAAGAGAGATTATTCCGACGCATGAATAGATAACCAACAGGTACATCATCACATGTTCAAATACATCAGAATATCCAACACACCATAAATGGTTCGAATGCCAAAGGATAACTAAACATAGCTAAGAATGGATACATCGGTACTCCCATGCTCATCACGCAGGACGGCGGCTAGGAGTACGGCGAGAGGTACGGTGAGGAGCACGCCCACGAAAGTAGGTAGAACGACGATCCACATAGATCTGACGTGGTCTGAGAGCAACTCTAGGTGTGGTGAAGTACATAGCGTCGACTCACTGTGCTCCAAAGCGTGGAATCCCAGTGTAACCAGCACCAAGGTTGAGGAGTGGACCTCTGATCGGCTCGTAACCTCCAGCATCTGGCAGACGACGACCAACTGGCTGATCGAAATGTGCAAAGCGCTCGTCTCCAACAAAGTCTGTGGTGTAAGTCGCCAGACGAGTCAAAGAAAGGTAGAGCTGCTCTCTGACTGAAGCCAACTTCTGAGATAGTGTGCTGGCAACTGCGTCACCGTGTCTCACAAACTGAGCGGTGGTGTGCAGCCTGGAGTTATCATGCTCGTAAACATCCAAGTTGTCGTAGAGAGTGAAGTGAGCTCCCTCCGAAGTGATGTAACCACGGGGGATGTGGCGATAGATAGAATCGTCAAACCCCCAGTAGTCAGCACGAAGGACGGTGAGGCTCACATAAGCTGCCTGCTGCACAGCCATATCCACTGTGGAACCTACTGCCTCGTAGCGGTGGACTACGCTCATGCCATCATCTGACAGAATGTAGACGATAGCCTGGTAGTAGGTCTGGTCAAACTCTCGCTGCTGCTCGTAGACCTGGTACTCTGGTGCCCAACGGAACCCCAGAAAAGTGACCATGTCTCTCAGCATCTCCGGATAACCGGCAGTGCTCTCGCAACGAGTCATACGAACTACCTGCGGGTAGAACCTGAGATCCATCTGCAGATGATCGGGGAAGTTTGGATTAGACGCCGGTAGAAGAACTGAAGTGGCAAGCAACAACAAGGTTTCAACGGACGAAAAGGATGTTGAGAAGAACAGGATATCGAAGCAACATTGGGGAAACACGAGACCAAACACTCCTGAGGTACTACGGAAAACCCATCCGGGCTTCTAAAGGATCAATATCTACTGCTTAAGGTATAGAGGATCTGCTTCCGGGGCTTACACGCCTCCGTTCTCAATCGTGAGTAGGCAACATGATAAATCATGTCACAACCACCTCCATTCCTATGGTCTAGTAGTTATAACTATCTTAGAGAAACCAGGATACGTGAAATCCTAACTTGAAAGTTTAGATGAGAAGAGAAAACAACGTTGCACTTCCTTACCAGAAAAAGGGAGGGTGGGTGGGGAAAGAAATAAAAGAACAGAATTCCTACTCTCACGTTTCATTTTTTCCTATATAGCTACAAAATAGTTTCTAGACTCAACTGCGACCAGTAAAAGGGATCCTACAGGCAGACCGGCTCTGATACCATTTGTCGCACCCGGACTTCTAGAGGATACTCACAACCCGCTAAACAGTAGATAAATGGCTTACGGGGCATACCGGCACCCGCATCTCAATGTGAGCAGGCCAACACGTAAACGTGTGATAACCATTCTCTACTATCCATCGTCTGCGTAAACCATCCCATAGAAATCCGACTACTTCCATTGACGTACTTCATAACATACACACATGGTACGTCAACGGCATTTGAACAAGTGATATCACAACAAATCTCTAAGACACAAATAAATAGAAATAAGTTGCAAATAGCTCTCACTAGAGCAGAGATAGCAACTACGATCATCCAGAGGACACATGTCCCAACAAGTCATCATTACATCACAGCGGAAGCATCCATAGTGTCTGAGTACAGACAAGATGCAAATAGGCCTAAGAGGCCGAAAACGAAAAGACGGAGCCCATCCACGATGTCTCGGATCCTGCCCGGGTCCTCTATCTACTCGCCAGCAGCCTCGTCATACTCCACGTAGTAGCCACCATGGGGATCCTCGGAAACGTAGTCTGCGGAAACCACAGCCCCAAAGGGGTCAGTACAGACAAGTACTGGCAAGCAAGACTCACAAGATACCAAAGTGTACCCGGCAACACCAAGTACAGATGCTTTGGGTTCAACGGAAGAATAGGTGATAAAAGTGCGGCAGCGGGCTGCCTAACCAACTACAGAAACTCGCCACAACATCCGGCTAAGAGAAAGGGATAAGATAGCGTATCGGAACCAACTACCACTATCCTCAAACAAACCTATCCTGGATCTCGCCCCTTATCAAAAGAAGCAACCCAAGGATAACTCACACAGTTGGATTAGTGATGGTTCAAGTTATTGTGTCAATAAGTATATTACTAGTCAAATTATCATTAGTTAGGTGTAAGTTGTCTAATCCTTGTTAGCCAGCCCTATCACCAAGTCATCCATAACCGCGGACAACACGGCTTCTCGAGAAGATTTAACCCTGCAGGGATGCACCAATTTGGCCGTACACGTAAGAATACCCCGCCAGATGGAAATGCACTTCCACCAAGCGAGGCACTCAACACAACCCAACTCTTCTTCGCAACAAGCCCAAAGAACCCCGTGCAATTGAGCGCACGGCTAATCAAGCCCCACGAAGAAAAGGGGACCCTCATAGCACTCTAAGAACATGTCTCCCTAAATGCCGACTACAAAAGTTACCACCCTGGCCTCGGGTTCGCACCTGCATATGCATGCGGCAAATGGAAAACCCGAACTAAATGAGGCGATTTGGACGAGATGCGAATCGAATCAAAGTTGAGGGGGGCGCCCATACACGCTTCCCACATGCGGTTAGCGCGCTCATCATGGATCTAGAGGACAAGAACTTTTCCTGAGTTCGACACTAGCAGGCCTCAAAACCATACCCGGCCTCCTGCCGGTGCCTTATCATCAAATTTGCATTACCTCATACATTAACAGGTTGTTGTTTTAACATCGAGCCCCAGAACATAATAAATATGGTAACAGAAATAACGGACATTAGACTCGAGCATAAACAATCCTAAGCATGCTAGTAAGACACGGGCAACAAACAACAGGGTATAGGTGTGGAGGAAAGGCTATATCAGGGTTACAGGATAACATGTGATAGGATCGGAACACAAGCAACGAATCTTAAGGCTAGTAGAATAGACAACGGAAAGTATCAATATCCAGTGTGGAAAGGACACAATGGTTCATGTGAGTGAATACTTGCCTGCAAACTCAGTAGCCTGGTACCGGGCTAACTCCTCAGAAGTAGTGTCGTAAACCTCGTCTGTCTCAACGTCGTCGTCTATTCGAGAAGAAGCAAACAAACAACGCAGAGAGACAAACAATCAATAACATGGCATAATGCACAAACATGGGATGATGCATGACAATTTAATTGATGCATCAAAATTGAACTAGTTGACATGGTAACATAATTAAATGGACCTATATGCAATCTGGGTTGCATATGGAAGGCCCATGAATTAAAGGTTGGATTAAATGATCTACAACTAACCATCATGTGAAAGTTGATTAGGATGATGCATGGATGAGGAAAACAATGGGAAAACAGCAATAGCTGCAATTGGATATGTGGTTTATCAAGTTTGGAATTTTTTATTTATTACGTTAGGAAATTTGGCTTCTTAAATGAGCTACACTAGCATTTGTTGTTTTCACCAATTTTAAATGTTCAAAGTAGATAACAAAGTTCATATTTGGGAAGAACACAAAATTTTAGGTGGAATACATGTTTCATTTGTTGAAAAGGAATTAAAATGAATTAATTATGAATTAAACAAGTTTAAAAAGATTTAAATGAATTTAATTCAAGTATGAATTTATTTGAATTTTTATTTGTTCAAAACATTTAATAAAATTCATATTGGGAAAGTTTATACTTTTCTGGTTTGAAAACATATTTTATATGTTCAAAAAGAATTTAATTTGACCAAGTTATGAATTTAGCAATTTTAAATGATTTAAACAAGGTTTAAATTATTTAACCAATTTTAATTATTCAAAACAGGAAACAAAGTTTATATTTGGAAAGGTGGTTCCATTTTGCATGGAAAACATATTTTATATGTGACATTTGAATTAAGTTTGAATTAGTTATAAATTTGACCAAATTTGTAATGAGTTGTTTGAATTTGAAATTTGAAAACATTTGAAATGTTCAAAACAGTAAACAAATGATTTAAACAGGTAGAGAATTAAATTTGGTACAGAAAACATATTTTATTTATTTTATTTGGATTTGAAATACAAAAGTTATTTGGATTTGAAATTTCAGGGGCTATTTTGTGAATTAAATAGTTACAGAAATGTTACAGGGGCCTAGGTGTGAAAAAGTATTACAGAATAGGTCCCTGGAGTTTTTCTACGCATCCAGAGCAGCCCCTGGGTCACTGGCAGTGGGCCAGTGCCCAGTTGGCGCCTGCGTGGCTGCGGGTGGGTGCTGACTGGGCTCGCAGAGCCACAGACAGGTGGGCCACCCTCTCGCGCGCGTGGCAAAGTGCAAAAAGGGCGGATTTAATCCGCGCCGCGGGGACTCGATCCCTGGCCGCGGGCGCGTGCGCACGGGGCGTTGCCACTGCGCTGAGCTACTGTATGTTGACAGTAGAGAGGCGCGCGCAGTTTTGTGGTTCAGGTTCAGTCAGTTAACTGAATTTTGCAAGTTCAGTTAACTGAACTGCCTGACAGCGACGGCACGGGGAACACCGGCGGCGAGCTGCGCGCTGCGGTGGCTGCTGCTCGTGTGCGATGCGGTGGTGGGTGCGTGCTCATGATGTCGAGATGCAGAGAGGGAAGGAAGGGGTGCAGGCAGTGCTCACCGAGGGGAACAGAGGGAGTAGGAGGTGCTCGGTGCTGCTGCGTGGTGGTGGTGGCCGGCGAAGGAGATGAAGACGACGACGACGATCCACTGCCTCCCAGTCCCTGGCGATGAAGCGAGGAGGGAGACGGCAGCACGGGGGCCCGATTCCCGGAGTTAACCAGCTCGGAGGGACCCCATGGCGCCGATGATCGCCGGAGATTTGTGCGGTGGCGTCGGTGGTTCAGTACAGAGAGGGAACAGCGAGCAGAGAGAGAGAAACGAATGGAGAAAACGGCGGCGCGGCGATGGAGAAAGGAGGAGGGAGGTTAGGGTAGCGAGGAGGAGCTCGGGGGCAAGGTTTTAAGGAGGGGGATGCGCCCTGATGGCCGTCCCCTCATCTGTTGGTCGACGTGGCCATGCCCGATGGGCAGCCGTACAGAGGTAGGGGGTGAGGGGTAGGTGGGCTGGGCCTGGGGAAAAAAGGTGTGGTGGGCTCAGCCCACTGGCCTGCCCTCTCCCCTCACTGTTTTTATTTTTCTGTTTCTGTTTCTCTCTTTTTTTTTGCAGAAAAAGAAAAGGAAAGAAAGGAGAGAATTAGAAGGGCTCTTGGGGTTTTAAGATTTTGGAAAAAAAATTATAGGTTGATTAATTCAAAAGCCCAGCTGTGCAAGTGTTTGTTTCCAAAAATTTGAATTTTGGTTGCTGCTTGTAAATTCAAATGGGTTTGATTGAATTTTGGTATTAATTGAATAATTGAAAGAAACAATTTGATAGTTTGAACTTCCTAGTTTATTGGAAACAATTTGATGTTTTGATTTGAAATTTTTATTTGAAAATTGTAACAGAACAAGTATGAAACAAAAATTTGAAATTTGGTTTGAAAATCAAATGGAAAACAAGGGAAAACAAATGGAAAACAAATGCAAAACTTATGATGACATGATGCAAAACATGAATTAACAAGAATCAAACATTCCAATGGTTGTTTTCATACTTGGGATGTTACAGGCTTTATTTATAAAGCGGGGCGAAAGCCTGTTTTGAGAGAAAGGGAAACAATGCACCAGTTCCACAGCAGTGATGGAGAGGGCAGACGGGAAGTTGCGTGGCACTACCCCTGGCCTCCTCATCCTACACCATAAATCTCTATGCAAACGGTGATAAACAAAGCCATACCGGCATTCTAGGACTGGCCGAGTTGAGTTGTTGAATATTTAACTCTTAGGAGTAAAGATATTTTGTAAACATTGTATTAATGAATTGCTCTGCCCTATCTACCCTGTTAAGTCAAAATTAAGTAGATAATAAAAGCAATTTTCAGAAACCTGTCAGTTTATGATATCCCAATAAACTTCCCACAACTTACAAGTTACAACCTGGATATTTTCCCATACGTTGAACCAGTTGAATACTACAAATACACTCAGCTCCAATTTCCCTCTTTTCCAGGACAAAGCTAGTATAAATTTTCATGTAAAAACAGTCACAGTTTTTTGTAGTGCGAAACATCTTGACATTCTCCAACCGAGTTGAGTAGTCTAGCCATATAGCAAACAAAATCGAGCCAATAATGTCTACCGGCAATAAATCTAAACACGGGTATACAACACGCTAGCAATCGCCTAAATCAAAACAGTTCAATACACGGCCCACACTGAACCAATCGGCGCAACAGATTAGAGCAACACGAGAAGACGATCGATCCACACATAGTTCCAGTTTGTGTAGACAGAAGCAACAGAGATCGCATAATCGTTATGTGGAGTAAGTTCTAGTTTGTGTAGGTAGAAGCAATGGAGATCACATAATCGTTCCACCAGTTTCATATCAGCATTGGCCATTGGATTTGCTGGATTAAAAGACGTCCAGAGATTAACGGGTTGATCATCTACTGTAAGCAGATTTATAAGCCGGCTAGGTGACAAAGCTCTGCCATTATACAAATTGTTGAAGAAATCCGACAAATTTGTTTGGACAGAAGAAGCAGACAAATCGTTAGCTCGGCTAAAGGAAACTTTAATGAAAACCCCAACTTTGGCATCCCCAAAGGAGGAAGAACCAATGTTGTTGTACCTAATAGCAACAAATAGAGTTATTAGTACAGTGATAGTTGTGGAAAGGAAAAAAGACGAACAAAGTATCTGGTATACTATATTAGTGGAGTATTATCAGAATCAAAACAAAGGTATCAACATTATCAAAAACTGGCATATAGCATCTTCTTCGCATCCTAAAAATTACGTCATTACTTCCAAGGGCATTCGATAACAGTGGTAAGAAAAGCACCACTAGGGGATATCATAAACAATGCGGATGCAACATGCAAAGTTGTAAAATGGGGCATCGAGCTTGAAACATTCGACATTAAGTATCAACACCGGACTGCAATTAAGTCATGGTCAAAAGCCATGGACAACACGCCAATACCGGAATCTGAATATTGGATTATGCATTTTGACGGATCCAAAATGAAGGAAGGCGCTGGTGCGGGCGTGGTGTTAAAATCACCAAAAGGCGACAAAATGGAGTATGTGCTACAGATTCACTTCAACGCCAGTAAAAACGTGGCCGAGTATCAATCACTACTTCATGGCTTGCATATTGCTAAGGAGATAGGTGTCAAACTCATACTATGCTATGGAGACTCGGATTTAGTGCAGCACCAGCTTAACGAGAAATAGGATGCCAAAAGCCCCATAATGGCGGAATATTGAAGAACAGTAGAAATTTTTTCATATGCTTCCTAGGACTTGAAGTAAATCATGTAAAGCAGGAAGAAAACTGGAAAGCGGATGCGTTAGCCCGAATGGCCTTGGAGAGGGTAAAAAATTACCACTAGGTGTATTCGTTCAGCATTTCTTCGAGCCATCTATCAAAGGAGGAGATGTGGAGTACCCCTAGTTTTCGAGTCAATTGAAGTACTGTTTGTAATCCCGGACTGGAAGGTAGCATAACTGAATTTCTTAGTTGATAAAAAATTCCCGGATGGAGCTGATGAAGTCTTGCAAAGGCAGATAAAACGTTGATGCAAAGGATACACAATAATCAATGGTCACTTGTATAAACGTAGTACATCCGGAATCTTCTAGCGTTGCATGTCACTGGAAGAAGGACGGCAAATTCTGCAAGAAACCCATGCCGGAGATTGTGGATATCGTGCTCAATCCAACATTATTGTGCATAAAACATTTCGAGCAGGGTTTTTCTAGCTTACAACCAAGAAGGATGCGGATCACATAGTTAATACATGTGTCGGATGCAAGTATTACGCCAAGCAGACAAATTTGCCGGCTCAAGCACTCAAGACTATTCCCATGACTTGGCCATTTGCGGTCCGCGGGATAGATATGATGGGGCCATTCGGAACTACAAGGGGTGGATTAACGCATCTACTGGTTGCAGTAGATAAGTATACCAAGTGGGTGTAGGCTAAACCCATAAACAAACTTGGCGGTGTGTGAGCCATAATTTTTTTTTCATAGACATAGTCATGAGATATGGTGTACCACACATTATAATCACGGGCAACGGGACAAACTTTGCAATTGGAGAGCTAGAAAAGTATTGCAAGCATCCTAGAATTTTCCTTGATCTAGCATGAGTGGCACATCCACAATCCAATGGTCAGGTTGAACGTATGAATAGTTCAGTTTTCCAAGGAATACGTCCAAGGCTTGAACCGCATCTTCACAGAGTAGCAGGAGCATGGGTAGAAGAGTTACCTTCTGTACTTTGGAGTATACGCACAACGCCTAATAGATCAACAAGGCAGCCGCTTTTTTCTTGGTCTATGGGGGCATAAGTAGTGCTTCCTACAGACATGGTCCATGATAGCCCTAAAGTGCAAGTATGTAATGAAGCGGATGCTGAAATTGCACGACAGGATGCCATCGATCTTCTAGAAGAAGAGCGATAACTTGTGTTACAAAGATCCGTCATTTATCAGCAATGTTTAAGACGATATCATAACCGGAAAATCAAGCACCATTCTTTCAAAGAAGGTGGTTTAGTGCTAAGAAAGGTGCAGGAAAAAAAGCACAAGTTAGCCCCAGTATGGGAGCGATATGAAAAATGGGTCATACTACCTTGTAGATATTCGGGATGATGAAGAAGACTCGAAAAATAATAATTACAAGAGGAAAAGACACATAGATGTAGAGCTAGGCGAGACAAAACGGCCTTGGAGCATCCAGCAGTTATGTTCTTTCTATACATGTCGAATTATATGTAAACATCATTGAGACCATGAAATAAAGTTTGTCGGAAATCCATGAAAAATCTTTTTTTCTATCATTATATTACGAAAAGCATGTTCCTCCCTTTCTATTTCCCAATGATCTTACAATTTTCTTTAATGTTAACCCAAATATTGCATGCATTCTCGGAGTTAAGAAAAATCGAATGCGTTTAGCCTTACAGAACTTATAAAACGTCGGATTTTGCCTCCGAGCCTGGAGTTCAGGCTTTTTTAGCTCCTCATTGATTTAAGTAATATCTGATAGTTTGTGTGATGGGTCACTGAACTAGTAAGTTAAAGTGCCAAAATTATGAATCATGATTCCGAGTTTAGATTGATTGGTTTTTTTAACCCGGTTGCTCAGCTTGAAGATTTCATACTTAAGGATTCTCCAAACACTAGAAAAGTTAAAGCATACAAACCAGATAGCTTAAAAGAGTTGGAGATTTTTTTCTTGCAAGGATAATTTGTCGCAAAAGTATAGATTCTTTATACAGAACAGACACTTAGAATGCATTACATAATGAATTTTACACTGGAAAAGTGGTAATGCATTCTTTCTCCTTCTGGCATTCGAAGGGCATGGATCTACTCGTCTCCCTGGTCGCAATTGTGTTCATCGTTCTCACTCGAATTCTCCGGGGTAGAGGGAATCTACTCTTCCGGGTAGAAAGTGGTGGTGGAGACCATCCAAGCGATATTGGATGCATAGACTTTGACAGACTCGAGTATATCCGCCCTTTGAGCATCGATATACCCTTGTGGAAGACCGTTCGCGATGCGCCAAGTTTTGGCGGCTGGGTAGTGCATCTGTGTGAGGCCAAGGGTCGTGCGCGCCCCTCCGCGAGTAGCAGATTCCATCCACGATTGGCATTGCACGATGACTTTGTTGAATGCCGCCGGCAGTTGCCTATTGTCAGAATAATCATCCTTTTTGTCCGAAAGAAACTTGCTTACAAGTTTTCTCCAGTATTTCTTCATGTTTTCTACAAAACTGCCGAATGCTCGGATGCAATCAATCCGAGGAGTGGGGTCGTCTTCGAATGGGAAGTATGAAAGATCAATAAATAAAATAACTCGAAAAACAAACACTTAGTTTGAAACTGAAAGAGCAGCCGGAAAAAGCTGCAAAAACTTACGAGGGATGTGCTTGTCAATTTTCGCGACTTCCTCCAGGTGGTCGCGAAGGGAATTGTGGACCCGTCTTTTTTTGCTTTGTGCTTTGAGCCAAGCCTCGGATATCTCCAAGACCTTTCGACTTTCATCCAACTCCTTTTGGATCTTCATGTTTTCTCTATGAAGTTCCAGTTTTTTCCGTGCGGAGCTGATGAGCGTTTCCGGCATCCGCATCAATTTTTTTAGCTTCAGCAAGTAAGGCTGAAAAGAAGAAGAAAAAGTAAATTACAGCGAAAGGATTAAAACTCGCAAGACAAAGGTAAACGAGGAAAAATATAAATCATTCTTACATGCATTCTCCTTCAATTGCTTGTGAATCTCACAAAGCTCGAGTTCCTTTTCTTCCGTGATTTTGAGGAGCGTTCGGACCTATTTAGTTTTGACGACAAGTTTCTCAAGAACTTTCTTGTTGATGTGTTCGGAAGTTTGATGAGAAAACACGGGAGATAGAAGATATTAATCCCAAAGAAAGACAAACAGTACCAAAAAATAATTAATGCGAAATGTAATTTTCCGAATTAATGCTTAGGGGCTGGGAGTATACCTGACTCATCCTTTAAAGTCCTCCAAGCATTTTGAGGAATTATTTGTTGTATTCCTGGAATGAAATCCCCATATGGCTAATGCCTTCATTCAGGACCTGCCGAGGGGAAAAGGTGTAGTTATTTAGGATTCTAATATGGTTGTGCAGCCAAGGACAGATCAGAGGAGCTTCGGCAAAATATTTTTTAGCCTGTTTACGTATATAACCGTCTTCGTCAAAGCATTCTTCCTATTTTGCATTGAAGCTTTCCTCAAAGGAAAGAACACTTTCGTCAAGGTTGACAAAAGAAGGACCCGCCTTTTGGGAGATATCCACCCTTTCCCTCTGATATGTCATAAATGTTTCCTTAATTTCTGATGTTCGATGTTTTTTCATGTTATTTTCTACATATTTGCTATACACTTTATGTCATTTTTATTGATTTCCGGGACTAACCTATTGACAAGATGCCACAGAGCTAGTTCCCTGTTTTCTGTTGTTTTAGTTTCAGAAAAGTTGTTCCGGAAATATTCGCGGAATTGGAAATTCGAAACCCGAAAGTCTTAGAAATCGCGAAGGTACCAGGGAGTCCCGAAGAGGCCTGGAGGGGGGCAACACCATAGGGAGGCGCCCCACCTCGCCACGCCGTGGGGTGATGTGGGCCCCTCGGGCATCCACCACCATCGCCCTTTCGCCTATATATCTTTACCTAATAATAAAGAGAGCAATGTTTCTCTTTCGTCCGTGCGTTTCTGGTCGTCCGTCCGCCACAACCAAAATTTTGTATGTTGTCCCACTTCTCCTAGTTTCCAACGCTGTCGTGCAAATTCAACGCTGGAAGCTTTCAAAGACCGTGCCCAACACAAACTCGTGCGCGTTCCGTGACCATCTCCAGCTCCAATCCGAGGCAATCTTCTCCCTCCATCGCACGCCACCCCTTGTCGGTTCTTATATTTTTCGTCCTCTTGATTTCTTAGCTTGAATGACCTCCAAGCCGATCCTCAAGAACCTGCAGACGGATACCCACCTCCAGCAGCGCCGGACCTTTTTTTCTTGCCCAGATCGGAAGGTAAGGGCATCTCCAGTCGTTGCGCCCCCCTAGGGCCCAAAACGCCGCCGTTTTGGGGCCGCCGCGGCGCCAAACGGTGCTAATCTGGAACCTGGGGGGCAGGCTTCCCAGTCGCTCCCCGAGCCCAAGATTCGGCCCAAAAAAAACACGATTTGAAACTAGATGCATTTTATTGAATTTAGGCAAACTTCGTACAATTCGACGCGAATTTAAACTAAAACAGCGAGAAGTAAAACTAAAACAACGACGACTATCCTAGGCGTCGTCGTCTTCCTTCGCTGCAGCGAGCCGGTTGGAGGGACCAACTTCGCCGTCATCCTTCGCCGCGGCGTGCCGGTGCCGCTCCGCCCGGCCTTGCACCCGCAGCCGGTGCAGCTGCGCCTGCTCGGAGGGCTGGCGGTTGCGCCGCTCGCTCCGCAGCGCCACCTGCCGCAGGTCGGCCTCGTTCTGTGCGATGATCGCCTGCTGCTCGGCCGATGCAGCGTTCTCGGCCAGCTGCCGGCGCACCTCACGCTCGGCCTCTTCCCTCTGGTGCGTCTCCAGAGACGCCCGAACGGCGGCAGCCTTCGCCGCCGCCTGCTCGAGGCCGCCGAGGACTTGGCGGTACGCCCCCTCATTCTGCGCGGTCTCGATGGAGTATAGGGCGGCGTGCTGCTCCAGCCATATTGGCTGCAGCCTCCGCTCCCTCCTCCAGCGCCGGGCAGCCTGTCGGGCAGCCTGCGCCGCCTCCTGCTCGGGCGCGAGCTCTGGCTGGACAGGCGGCTGCTCGGGCACCGCTGCTCCCTGCGCCGGCTGCTGCTCTGGCGCCACTTCCTGTTGTCCCTCATCGTCGCTCTCGGGCCACGCATCCCAGAGGCGGTCCATCGTTGCTAGGCGCGGCGAGGGGGCGAGAAGGAGGAGGCTAGAATCGGGGAATGGCGGGGAGGAGGAGGCGAGAATGGGCGGACGGCGAGGGGCGAGCACCCTTTTTATAGCCTGGCGGGCCAGTCGCTGCGCCGCGCGTGTCACCGCTGCCGCCCCCGCCATTAATCCGGCAGCCTTTGACTGGGGCGCATGCACTGGCAGGCCGCCACGCCATTACTCCGGCAGGCTTTGACGACGCGGGCGCCGAGAAGAAGGTCACGGGCGGTGGATCCTGTTCGCGCGCTTTTCCGTCGGGTCACTGACAGAGCTGGCCCGCGCAGTTTCGCCCCCCTAGGCCGAACCCAGCGGGTTGGGTTTGGCGTGGGTGCCGCGGCGCGAAATAGCGCCGAAACGGCGCTATTTGGCCTTCGGGAGGGGGGAGCCGAGTGGTGAGGAAACGGCGCTATTCGCCGCTTCCGACGCTAAAAAAGCCGCCTGGGGGCTCTGGGAGGGGAGGAAGATGATGCTGGGATGCCGAGGAGCAGGACCTTGGAGGCGGAGCTGTAAGCGGAGGACAGCTATGCCTCGGTGGTTCCTCGGAGGGCACACATCAGTCCTTGGAGACACGCGGGCTCAAGGGGCAATACTGGAAGCTTCATGATGTCGTCTGGATGAGAACGAAGCGGCGGAGGAGATCGATGACATGCCGGCCGGTCACTGCAGGCGCATCAGACTAATAGGGCGACGACTACAGAGATCCTCGCACGTTGTTTCTTTCAGCACAGAGTATCAAGACGACAAGGGGGAGCTAGAAGACATTGCGAAGGGGCGAGTACGTAGAGTTCTACAACGGCGGGAGGACACAAATAACAAATAACTACGTCGGCGCGCTCTGGACGGCGTGCACGTTCTCCACAAACAGCGCACGGGAATAGGTGGGGAACTCTTTCGATGGGGAACGGCGGAGATCGGTCGGATGACGATTCGTCTGTATGAGTTGCAGCGGTAGGCGTACTGTCTGGTTCGGCTCAACAAGGAGGTGACGTCCCCTTAGATATCACCTATCTTGGTCAACTAAAAATAGCAATGACGACGTGGCCGAGCTCTAAACAGGTGTTCACATGCACCTGCTTGAGCTAGAAGACATGGCTAGAGCCTTGCTGAGGCGCTTTGATGGGTTGACTCGGTTTTTCTGCATGGACGCATGGGATGGTCAGCTCGCTGATTCCAATCCCTTCAGGTCACTGATGTACAGGCTCTGCATATTAGCGAGGTGTTGCACGCTGATCTGCAGATGAAACGCAGGTTCCTGCCCTTGCCTTTTTTTCTTCACGATACTTTGGTTTTTTGGGAGGCACGTGCTAAATTGTTGATGATGACCATCCGTAGAATTTGATGCTGCTTGCTCCGAGGCATTTCCTGCAATTTTTCTTGATAAAACTTTGGCGACCGGCGCCAAAGCAATGGTATCCATGAGTTATGTGCAATTTGGAAGCCGGGTCAACAAGTCTGTTACTCTTCTGGCCAACTATAAGTGTAAGCGGCAACACCACATTCGCCCTACAAATTTAGGTAGAACATGCCATTTTCTACTTGACGGTGATCATAGCGATCTATTCAAGAGGTGGGCAACAACGCCTTCAAATTATTACACTATATAAAGGACTACTCAGATTTTTAGTTCCATGAAGTACTCGTATTTTTTTACTTCCATGAGCTTGCACTTCTCAAACACATCTGATAGGAAATTTTATGTTACTGCTCTAAGTTTCTTTGTCAAAGAGTAATTCACTATAGATTTGACCATGCTTCTAATATTGCAACTTATGAACATTCATATAACAGTGTGCCTATGGTTAACTTGAATCCATGGTCGTCCATGACCAAAGCTTGGTATACTTTTGTTTTCTTGCCTCTCCCCCACCCAATATTTTTTATTGAGTGATATAATTATATCAATACATGCAAACTTATTAATAATTCACTCTTTTTTTATTTAAATCATCACTTCAAAATTTATCGGTAAGTTTATATAGGAAATTTCTCTATATTGGTTGCATTATTATTCGCAGAAACACACCATCATATTTACTATAAAATATAATTAACTGTCGTGGTGGTGTCACGGCAGATGCCATGGGATGGCTAAAGATGTGGGGACGATGGACGCTGGAGGTGTCCGGGGAGGGATCACGCGACGAGTAGCCGCGTGAGGTGAGATCCACACAACACAAACAACACGATGTACCCAGGTTCAGGGCCCTCGTGAGGAGGTAAAACCCCTACTCCTGCCTTTCTCTATGTATTACGATGTCTCACCGAGTAGCCACAGTACAAATAGTATCGCTACCGAGTAGCCTCTCTCTCCTCTCCGAGTAGAGCTAGGTTAAGAACTTAGGGTTTCTAGGGTTTTCTATGAGCCTCTGAGAGCATGGGATGAGATCGTCTGGGAGCGTGTGAGAGCCTGCCTCGCGCAGGAGGCGGCGGGGCACCTTATATACATGGTGCCCAGCCGGATACGTCCAAATCTAGACAAGTGTCGACATAGTGTGCACACTGTCCTTTCTCCGAGTACCCGCTGACAGCTTTGGTCGTTGATCTTGTCTACTTCTGTAAAGTCGTTGGGCAAAACTAGGGGACAGACTGGTATCACTGTACCTAGGCACAGAGTAGGCCCCCCTTATCCTGCCACCGACTGCTTCCATGCTGTCACTGTCAGGCAGGCCGTCCCCACGTGAACAGTAGTTCGAATGCTGCCAAGTACGGACCCAGGATACGCGGGATCCTGTGTCAGAACGGCTCCTTTGACTTCCTGCCCGAGTAGTTTCCCGCCAAAGGTTCCCGCCAATTGTACTCGGGCCAAACCTTCTACTCGACAGGGTAGAACTTCATTGATATCTCCTTCTGGCCATCTTGAGGTGAGACCGGGTAGCAGTCGACCGGGTAGAGAGTACCCGGTAGTCGGCTACTCGACCAAACCTCTCTTCTGTAAGCGGCCTTTACCACCTGTCTTTACCCTACTCGGGGGTAACCCCCCGACAGCAGTCCCCGAAGCTGGTTGAGTCTTGCGAACTTGTTCACTAGGCTCTGCCAGCTTAAAACCAGCCTCTGCATCTCAGCCATCGAACCTCAAGATGCCGAGTAGGTCCTCCGAGTAGCTATCTGGAAAGTACCTTGAGTTTCCTCTTTTCCGAGTAGCACTTGCTTTCTACTCTGTAACCGAGTAAAAAGACTTAGCGAAATTTCGCAAACTGAGCCTCTGCAGCGTAGAGCAACATCCAGCCCTTCACGCAGGCACTGCCCACGTGTCAAGCATCCACGACCTCGTCGTTTGGTTGCCCAGGACACGACGCCACGCGTCCAGTTTTCACGCTGTGGGCCCACCGGCCGTCATGTCCCATCACGCGCAATTACTGGCCACGATCTGGTGGTGGGATCAAATGCGGCCGTTACGCGCGCAGCCCGCGCTTGTGTGCGTTTCTAGCCGGCCACAGGACCCACCACACGCCACAGTCGATCCCACTACCGCGGTGGTAACGGTAATCTCGCGAGGGAGATATAAATACCCCCGCGGTAACTTCCTTTTCTTCTTCCCTGCACTTTTCCCCTTCTGCCTCTTGTCCTTCTTCTCCACCGAGCCCTCCGCCGCCGCGCAGGCTTCCGCGCCGCCGCGGACTCACTCCACCGAGCAACTCCACTCGAAAATCATCCACTCCTCCCACTCGCAGCGATGGCCAAGGCTAGCTGGGCGGGTTCCTCCGTCACCACGGCCAATCTCGCCTGGCTCGTGACCAGCAGAAGGGTTCCCCCCGGCGTGGAGTGCCGGGCACCCGACGACGAGGTTGTACCAACTCCGCGGGACGGCGAGCGGGTGGTCTTCATGTCGCACTTCGAGCGCGGCTTTGGACTGCCCGCCTCCGACTTCCTGCGCAAATTCCTCGACCACTTCGGGCTGCAGATGCATCATCTGCCGCCCAACGCGGTCGTCTTCCTCGCCTACCACGCGGTGGTCTGCGAGGCTTTCCTCGGCATCAGGCCCACGACTGATACGTGGCTCAGGTACTTTAATCTCCGCCAACAGTCAGTCGGGAAGAAAGACGGTGCAGGCATCGGGCGCGCCACCGACACGGGCTGTGCCATGATGGTGCAGCGGACCGGTACGAACCATCCCCGCATCCAGGGGCTGGATTCCTGCCGAATGTGGCAGCAGACATTCTTCTACGTCAAGAATGTCCCCGCCACGGAAGGAGGTGTGGTTGATGATCGAATCAACCTGCCCGCTTGGAGGAATCGTGCTCCACTCGGGTCGAACTGGAAGGAGAAGCCCACCATCGACGAAATCGCCGTTGAGATAGAAGATAGACTCGGCGAGTTGAAGAAGCTGGGCCTCAAGAACGACGACCCGGTGGTGTGCTGGATCAAGCGCCGAGTGCTCCCTCTGCAGGAGCGCTGCCATCTCATGTGTTACATGGGAGGCCCCCGCGACTGCACCAGGACCACCACCATCGAAATTGACGACGCCGATGTTGCCTATCATGCCAGGAACATTCTGAAGACAAGCCTTACCGAGAAGTGGCGGTATGGTTTCGTCCCATACAGCCGCACGCAACCGATTGCCCGGGTACGTTCTTCCTTCTCTGTTTTTGCCTCTGCTACCCGAGTAGACAACTTCCCTTTCCGTCCCGACTAGCAATCACCTGGTGCACCGAGTAGAGCACTTAGTCGACTCGCGCTTAGGCTTAGTATGCTCTGTGTTTGCACGCCTGTCCGGGTAGAACACATAGAAAACTGCATAGGCTTAGTGTGCTTCGTGTTTGCACGCCTATCCGAGTAGAATACTTAGAAAACTGCATAGGCTTAGTGTGCTTTGTGTTTGCACGCCTATCCGAGTAGAGTACTTAGAAAACTGCATAGGCTTAGTATGCTTTGTGTTTGCACGCCTATCCGAGTAGAGTTCCATCCTGATACTCGGTTGACTTATGATCCTTCTCTGTCTTTCAGACTCTTACTCGACAGTTGATTGAGAGTCGCGAAGTTTTTGAGGACAACTGGTTTGCCGATCGCGAGGAGGATGACATGCTACCCTCTGATGACGCAGAACAGAGCAGCCCCGTTCCTGACAAGCGCGATGCTCTCCGCACTTGGTCGGATGAAGGCTCTCACGGTATTGTTATTTTCATCTTGTTTGCTTCTGAGAAACACCAACCCCTTGCATTGCTGTTCCTGATTCTTCCTTCTTCTCTTTTGAATTTCTCAGATGAGGCCGCTGCGGAGAAGGATGACGAGGATGAGGGCGAGAACGAGGGCGATGCGCCCCTTGTCGTCCAACCTCTGTCTACTACCCCTCCCGAAACCCGCAAGCGGACCGGCGGCGAAGCGCAGGCACCTCCAGCCAAGAAAAGGAAGCCCGCCGAGAAGGAGGAGGCCGCCGAGAAGAAGAAGAAGGTTACTGTCAAGAAACCCCGACGACAGCTTAAATCCACCACTGCGTGAGTTCTCTTCTCGTTTGCCCTCCTTCTCGCGTAGTACTGTTTTCTCCCAAATCTTCTTCCAATCCCTGATCTCTTTCTTCTCTGCAGTCCTGCCATGGATGCGAACGCAGCCCTCGCGTCCGACCAAGCCCAGAAGAAACCAGTACCTCTGGTCAACCTGGACGATGATGATGAGGACCGCGACGCCAATGCTGCTGCTGCCAATCCAGCACAAGGAGCAGCGTCAGAACCGGCAGCACGGGACACCGCCGTCCATGACGAGAGACCCCCTTCTCCTCCGGCTAGCAACGCCGAGGAGAATCAAGAACAAGAAATGCAAGACGCCGCCGCCCTTGAGCGGCCAGAAGTAGAACGGGAGCAGCCCACCACCGAGGCTGCTGCGCAAGAGAATATTACTGCCGAGCAGCTGGTGACAGACGACACCGCCCCGGACGCTACCATAGCAGATGTCTACCCACTGCCAGGCAGCGCACCGAGTGGTGTTCTGCCAGGAGCTGCAGCGGGCGATGGATCTGCAGCGCCACCAACTGCGCAAGGCCCTACGCCACCAACTGCGCAAGGCCCTACACCACCAACTTCCTCCTCGTCTCCTCAGAGCAAGGACACATCCAGCCCTCCTGGGCGAGCAGCCAAGCAACAGGCCCTTGATGCTCTGAGGGATTACTGTTCCAAGAAAGGCCTTTCTGAGAAGGAGACTGCCGATAAGGTGGCTGCTGAGGAGGCCAAGGCCAAGGAGGAAGCCGCCGAGAAGATCAAAGCTGAGAAAGAAGCTGCCGAGAGAGCCAAGGCCGAGCAGAAGAAGGTCAGGGCTGAGCAGAAGAAGGCCGAGAAGCAAGCTGCCGAGAAAGCAGTCGCCGAGAAGGCAAAGGCAAAGACTGACGGGAAGAAACCCGAAGATGTCGAGAAGCAGGAAATTGAGAAGGAGCGAACGAAGAAAAGGGCCCGAGACCAAGGCGCATCCGCAGGCGGAGCACTCGTGATCCGCAACTCCGGCCCGATTCCTGCTGCGCTCTCTGCGGACGCTCGCGCTGCTGGCCAGCCTTGCTACCCGGAGTACATGATCGAGGTTAGCCAACAGCACGCCATCGGCTTCCCTCCCCAAGATAAAGCTTTAGCTATTCAGAAGGGAAGGAAAGTTGTAGCCAGGAATACTCCTCCCTTCGATCCAGCTCAAAACAAACCCGTCAATATTGCTTCTCGGGGAGACCAAGACAAGCCAATAACCTCCAAGGGTCTTGAGCAGGTACTGGACACTGTCGGCCACATCAGCGCCAAGTGGGACAGCAGGGTTCTCGGAGAGGAGAAGTGGCACGGCTTGACCCTTGGCTCCGTCGACCACTACCGCGTGGAGTGGAACAAGATCGACCTGGGACACCAGCCCATGTCCGTCTCCACTGATACCGCAACCCTCGCAGCCAAGATGTTCTTGCACCGCAAGAACGCCAAAGATATCGAACAGAGCTACGCAGTAAGTATTTTTTGCCTTTTCCGAGTTGAATTTTCTTCTCTTTTACTCGCCTTTCTTCTTTCTTACCATCACCCCCAGTCCCCGAGATTTGGGCCGAGTAGATGGATACTCTCCGAGTAGCCTCCTACTCGGGCCGAATCTTCTCTGCTTTGCCTAACTCATTTTCTTCTCGGTTTTCAGGATAGCGTTCTTAAGCGGACCAACTTATACCGCATCCTTCTCTGGAACCACTCCATCGCCAGGAGGCGTATCACCGTACTGGAGAAGGAAAAGGCAATGGCCGAGGCCGCGAGCAAAGATGCTACCACCAGCACCCAACAGCTGGCTGAAGTGCAAGGTACGCCTTTAGCTCCGCGGTTTCTGCGTTTTATGTGTACGCCCGCTTTTGCTTTCTTATGCGCTAACCCTTCCTTCTCTGCAGACAAATTGAAGGCCCTGGCCGAGGAGCATGAGAAATGCCGCACTTTCGTGGCGAACGCCGAGGCCACCATAAAGAAACTTGAAGGTGAGTTTGCTGTCTACTCGGTGTGACCTTGAGTTTGGTTCTTCTCTGCCCGTTTACTGACCTCATCTTATCTTTTCGCAGAAGATTATAAGTCATTTGCTGAGGCGCACCAAGATTGCGTCAAGCCAGCAGAGGTGGAGAAGCAGCTATCCAACCAGGCCATTACTCTGGTGAAGGACCACACCACCGAGATGGAGAAGCTGCAGGTCCAGCTTCAGAACGCACTCCAAGATGCCGTCAAGATTGGCGCCGAGAGGGACAAGGCAATCGCCGAGAAGGCCAAAGCCGAGACCACTTTCAAGGCCAAGGAGAGGGCCCTCGAGGCTGAATGCGAGACTCTGAAGAAGACCAATGCTGATCTTTTCGCTCAGATGGACACCCTGCGCTAGATCCAATCAAAGCATATTGGCAACGAGGAGTCCTGGAAAACCAAGCTGCAGCAGCTGCGCCGCCAACTGATCGGTAAGTTTTCTCTTCATTGCATCTTTTCTTCTCGGTTTCATTCCTTCTCGGTTTCTTTCTCCTTCTCGGTTTTTGATCTTGCTACTTGCTATTTCAGATATCTGGCCTCGTCTTGAGTCTACCTCTGCGCCCACGATAGCCAAGGCCCGAGCAGTTCGCCTTTCGCTGGGTGAGCCGATTGACACCAGGGCTGATATCGAGGACAGCTTGCTGGTGCTCAAAGGTTACTTCGAACAGCTGGCCGGCTGCGGGACTGATTTGATGCATGCGGGCTTTGAGCTCCACCGGCTGTTCTGGCCTCATGATCCTGAGCCAAAAAGCATGCGGGAGCTCGCCCTCAAGCTGGAGAACGTGAAGGCCGAGTTGAAAAAGTGGCGAGCCTCCGGAGCCCGTGCTGGTGCGGACGTGATGCTTCTCTGCATTGCGTCCTGGTATGAAAACCTGGATATGCAGCTCATCCGCGGGAAGCGCAATAACTCCAAGTGGGAGACTGATGCCGATAGCGTGGCCTTGCGCAAGCAGATTGCATATGATGTCGCAGAATGCGCCGAGACAGAGGTCTACATCGATGGCGTCCCCGAACCCGACACCGAGTACGAGGACGAAGAAGATGATGACGAAGCGGAAGAACTCGGTGACTTCTTCGAATCTCCCAAGGGCAAGGCCGGGAAGGGAAAGGCCGCCGTCGTCGCGAGTAGCGATGAAGACGAAGGGGCGCACATCGACTCCGAGCCACTCGACTTCGGCACCTCCTCAGGTGCTGCTCTCGACGACACGGTGCCTCCTCCTGGCCACGCTTCAGGCTCCTCCTCGGCTCCAGGACCCGTCTCGGTGGCCACGGCCACTTCCGAGCAGGCGGCCACCCAGGAGGATGCCGAGATGGAGGGATCCGCCGCCGTGCAGACGGGAGCGGATGCCACTCAAGCCGGCACCGAAGGAACAGCTACCGCGAGCGCCACTGAAGAAACTGCTGCCAAGACCGCCACCGAGGAAACATCAGCCAAGGCCAGCGCCGAGAACAACGCCTCCTCATCTTGAAACAACCTGCATTCTTTTTCAAACTCGAACACTTATCAGATCCCCGGGATGCCGGGAGCAGATGTAACAGACTATCTTTATCTTGCTTGCTACTCAGTTTTTATGCCCACTCGGTTTATGTTGACATTAATAAATTTGAACGACACTGGCTTAATGCCGAGTTGTGTTTCCATGCGAGTCCCCGAGTATCTTTTCTTATTCACCCTGTCTTTTCATCTCTGCTCTACCTGCGACTTGTCGCTTGTTTGGTATTCGAGTCACAAGAATCAAAGAACAAGGCTGCAAATACTTAGCCGCTAGAAACAATCATGATAACGCAGCCCACCACCTAGCCGAGAAGACGAAAACAGGGAACAAAAAGTAACCGACAATCTACTCGGTTCCTGCACTTTTTCTTCCTTAGTGATTTTCGTGTGCTCATTGACCTTTTGCTTGTTCTCTTGCTTGCCATGAAGCCGGGTTTCGGACAGCAGCAGAGTCGAAGAGTTGGCATATAGGTTTAAATACAGTACTCAATGCACTTTTGAGTTCTGAAGTGGAGCAACCGAATAGACAAAGGAACAAGCCGAGTAAAAACACTAAGAGCAATTTTGGACGAGGGCAGTCCCCGAGTACAATTTAAGATTGCAGAGTAGAATTTCAACTCGGATAAGAGGGTACATACACATCTTTGCTTACGAATGAAAACGACGAAGTAGAGCTACATTCCAGGGACGCTTGGTTTCCTCTCCAGCTTTATCTGCCCTGTTCGCCTGCGATGGGCGCACATCTACAAGATAGTACGCGTCATTGTGCAGCGCCTTGCTGACAATGAAAGGCCCTTCCCATGGAGGAGACAACTTGTGCATCCCGGCTGTGCGTTGCACAAGCCTAAGGACCATGTCTCCTTCTCGGAAAACCCTTGGGTTCACCTTTCGGCTATGATAGCGCCGCAGGTTTTGCTGGTAGATAGCCGAACGTGACAGAGTCAGCTCTCTTGCTTCTTCAAGCAGGTCAACGTCGTCTTCTCGAGCTTCTCTCGCCTCCACCTCAGTGTAGAGGGCTACTCGGGGGGAGTCATGCTCTAAGTCTATTGGCAACACGGCCTCAGCCCCGTATACCAAGAAGAATGGCGTGTAGCCGGTTGACCGGTTAGGGGTAGTCCTTAGACTCCACAACACCGCTGGCAACTCTTCTAGCCAACACCCAGGTGTTTTCAGCAACGGCTCAATCAGCCTTGGCTTGATGCCTGCCAGTACCATCCCATTTGCTCTCTCAACTTGCCCATTGGAGGCAGGGTGCGCGACTGACGCAACGTCTAGTCGTATATGCTTATCTCTGCAGAACCGCACCATTGCCCCCTCTGCAAAGTTTGTGCCGTTGTCGGTGATGATACTGTGCGGGTAGCCATATCTCATGATCACATCCTTCACAAACTTCACAGCTGTGACTCCATCGCACTTCCGAATAGGCTTCACCTCGATCCACTTGGTGAACTTGTCCACCATGACCAAGATATGAGTCATGTTGCCTTTAGCCGGCTTGAAAGGACCAACCATATCCAAGCACCAGACAGCAAAGGGCCATGTGATAGGGATTGTTTTCAACTCGGAAGCTGGCATGTGAATCTTACTTGCGAACATCTGGCAGCCGGCGCACTTTCTCACGATATCCTCAGCTTGCTGCAGTGCAGTGAGCCAGTAGAAGCCATGCCGAAAAGCTTTCTTGACTAAAGCCCGAGAAGAGGCGTGATGCCCACATTCCCCTTGATGTATCTCCACCAGGATTTCTTCTCCTTCCTCTGGGCTCACACAGCGTTGCAGCACTCCAGTGGCACTTCTCTTATGCAGCACATCTCGGACTATAGTGTAGCCCTTGGACCTTCTCTGAATCTGCCTCGCAGTCACCTCATCTTCAGGTAAAGTGCCGTCCCTTAGAAAGGATAATATGGGCATTGCCCAACTCGGTGTCTCCCGCACGGGAAACACTGGTTCGTCCATTTCCATTGGGACAGGCTCTGTTGGTTGCACAGGAGGAGTAGGAGCGCTTCTCTGCAGCCCAGACCGATTGGCGAGAACTTCTTCAATGAATGCAACAGCTTCTGGGTTGAGGGCGGCAGTCCCCGAGTAAGGAGTGGCAGTCCCCGAGTAAGGAATGGCAGTCCCCGGGTAGGGAGTGGCAGTCCCCGAGTAGGGAGTGGCAGTCCCCGAGTAAGGAATGGCAGTCCCCGAGTAGGGAGTGGCAGTCCCCGAGTAGGGAGTGGCAGTCCCCGAGTAAGGAATGGCAGTCCCCGAGTAGGGAGTGGCAGTCCCCGGGTTCCCTGCAGCACTCTCCCAGTTAATCTCCATTGGGTCAGATTCTTCACTTGGCAGAGAAGGAACAAATATGGATTCCGAGTTGGGGGAAGGCTTGATGGATGGCTTCCTCAAATGCTCCAAGGCAATCCCTGCTGGGATGGACTGCCGGGAAGATCCCAACTTGGACAGCTCGTCTGCAGCTTCGTTCTCTGCTCGGTGAATGTGCTGGAACTCACAGCCTTCGAAAAACCCAGTCATTGACTGCACCAGGAAGCGATACGATGCCATGTTGGCATCCAGAGCATCCCAGGTACTTGAGACTTGCTGCACCACTAGATCTGAGTCGCCATAGCAGATAATGCGCTGCACACCAACCTCCTTTGCTACTCGCAAACCATGCACCACTGCCTCGTACTCGGCTACATTGTTGGATGCCTTGAAATGGATCTGCAACACATACTTGAGCTGATCCCGCTTGGGTGATGTAAGCACCACGCCAGCACCAAGGCCTTCTTTCACCTTTGAGCCATCAAAGTGCATCTTCCAATAGTTGGAAACTGGAGCGGGAGGTTCATACTGCATCTCGGCCCAGTCCACAAGAAATTCCGCCAGTACCTGAGACTTGATTGCTTCTCTTCTCGTATACGCGGGAGCGTACGCAGCTAGCTCGATCGCCCACTTGGCTACTCTGCCACTCGCCTCCTTGTTACCCATGATGTCCGAGATGGGAGCTGAGCTCACAACTGTGATGGGATGCTCCTGGAAGTAATGTTTCAGCTTCCTGGCGCCCAGGTACACACCATATGTCATCTTCTGGTAATGTGGATAGTTTTGCTTGGAACTGGACAGCACTTCACTGAGATAATAGACTGGGCGCTGCACACCCTTGCCTTCTTCTTCTCGCTCCACCACTATCACCACGCTGACTACTCGGTTAGTCGCGGCAATGTACAGCAGCATAGGCTCCTTGGGTAGCGGACTAGCCAAGACGGGAGCGCTAGCCAACATTGCTTTCAGCTCATTGAATGCCACGTCCGCTTGCGGAGTCCAGACAAACTTGTCGCTTTTCTTCATCAGCTGGTACAGAGGCAAAGCCTTCTCGCCCATTCGGCCCAGAAAACGGCTCAATGATGCCAGACAACCCGTGAACTTTTGCACATCCTTCAATGATCTCGGCAAAGACATGCTCTCAATGGCTTTTATCTTAGACGGATTGGCTTCAATGCCCCGACTAGAAACCAGAAAACCGAGTAGCTTTCCAGCTGGTACACCAAAGGTACACTTACTCGGATTCAGTTTCATTTTGTACCTGCGTAGGTTAGCAAAGGTTTCCTCCAAGTCGGCAAGCAGAGTATGTGTTTTATTCGTTTTGATGACAATGTCATCTACGTACACCTGCACATTCTTGCCGAGCTGGTCGTGCAAGCATTTCTGCATGCATCTCTGATAGGTTGCACCCGCATTCCTCAGGCCAAAACACATGACACGATAGCAATAAGCCCCGTACGGGGTAATGAAAGCAGTCTTTATTTGATCAGCAGGGTTGAGTGCAATCTGGTGGAAACCAGAGTAAGCATCTATGAAAGACAACAGTTCACAGCCGGCAGTGGAATCGATCACCTGATCGATGCGAGGTAGCGGGAAGGGATCCTTCGGGCATGCTTTGTTCAAGTCGGTGTAGTCGACACACATGCGCCATGCGGTGGCAGCCTTGGGATCTTCCTTTTTCTTCTCGACCATGACCGGGTTGGCCAACCAGTCCGGGTGCAGCACTTCCATGATGAAGTTACTGATCAACAGCTTGGTGATTTGATCACCGATGGCCTTCCTTCTCTCATCCCCGAAACGGCGCAAGGCCTGCTTCACGGGCTTGGCGTCAGGACGCACATGCAAAGAGTGCTCAACCAACTCCCTCGGGACTCCTGGTAGATCTTCATTGGTCCAGGCGAACACGTCCCGATTCTCACGGAGGAAGTGGATGAGCGCGCTTTCCTATTTCTCGGCCAACCCGGCACCAATGATGGCCACGCGGTCCGGGAACTCGGGGTCAACCTGGACTGTCTTGGTCTCCTTGGCAGCTTGGAAGGCAGTACCATGCTGAGTACTCGGCACACCTTGTGCGCCAGCTTGTGCGGACTGAGCCATGGCCACCACCTCGTACATCTTCTTCTTCTCGGCAGCAATCACCATTGACTCCGCCAGCTGGGAGCTAGCAGAGGCACACTCCATGGACTTCTTGTAATCTCCCGAGATGGTGATGATGCCATTGGGACCGGGAATCTTCATCTTCAGGTAAGCCACATGGGTAGAAGCCATGAACTTGCTCAGAGCAGGCCTGCCGAGTAGAGCATGATATGGGCTCTGATGGTCCACCACCTCGAACTGCAGGCGCTCTGTGCGGCAGTTCTCCCGAGTACCGAATAGCACATCAATCCACACTCGGCCAATCGGATTGCACGAGATCCCGGGCACAATGCCATGGAAGGTGGTCTTGCTAGGCAGCATCATGTTCTCGGCCAGGCCAAGCTTCTCGAGTGTGTCCTTGTACACAATGTTGATGCTGCTGCCGTTGTCGATCAGCACCTTGCTGAATCTCACATTCTTCTCGGGGCCCAGGAAAGTTGGATCCAGCACCAAGGCATAAGTACCCGGATTGGGCATCACCTTGGGGTGATCTGCCCGAGTCCACCTGATCTCCTGGTCACACCAATACATGTAGTGAGGGACAGCCGGAATCACTGCATTGACCTCCATGGCCCGCCTGTGCTGCGACTGCTTGTCGACTGCCTCAGAAGTGAAGATCATATAGCTCTCATGGTGCTCTTGGTACTGGTTAGGGCCATTGCCCCCGTTGTTGCCATTGTTGCCATTGTTGTTGCCCTGATAGTTGTTGTTGCCTCTGTTGTTGTTGTTGCGGTTGTAGTTGTTGTTGTTGTTGCGGTATCTCTCGTTGTTGAAGTTCCGGTTGGCTCCTAAAGCCACCTGGTTGACATTCTCTCTTCTCGGATAGACTGGCGGCCGAGTCGCGGGAGCGCGAGTGGGCTGAACAGTAGCATTGGCAGCTGGCAGAGGAGGAGGAGGAGGCAAGCCATCACTCTTGATCACATCCCACCATTCGCATTGCCGAGTGGTATGGTTCGCAGGCCTTGAGGGGTGGTGAGTGTGGAAGCTGCACGGACCATCCTTCATGTCATCAAAGACAAACTTCTTCGGCTGCTCGGAGTTCCCGCTACCCGGCTGCGCAGTGCGGAACGGTTTCTTGTTGCCTTGGCCCTGGTTCTGGTTCTGCCCGTAGGCTCCAGCAGGTTTCTGCCTTTGGCCACCACCGCCTCCGACATTCACTGCATTCACCTCTTCAGGGTCATACCGAGTATCTACTCGGCGCTTGTTGCGGAACTCGTTGCGCTTGCTGCTGTTGAAGTTTCTTCTCGGCTCAGAGGAATCCATCAGTGGCTGAGTAGGATCTCCGAGTGCGTACTGATCCGCAATCTTGATGGTCTCAGCCAGGGTATTCGGCATCTCCCTCTGCAATCTTTGCCAAAGCATGCTGCCATGTCGGCAACCCTGCGCAAACCAAGTGATGGCCTGCGCCTCATTCACACCCTCACAGGTGTTCCTCAAGGTGCTCCACCGAGTAAGGTACTCGCGGTCCGTCTCGTCTTCTCGCTGCCGGCAAGCCGACAACTGCTGTGGCCTATTCGGCCTCTTGTAGGTGCTGGTGAAGTTGCTGATGAAGGCATCCGAGAAGTCCAGCCAGCAGTTAATACTGTTCTTGGGCAAGTTGTTGAGCCAAGTGCGAGCTGGACCCTCTAGCATCTGCGGCACATAGCGCACCGCCCATCTCCTGTTGTCGTTTGCGATATGGACCGCGGTGACGTAGTCGTTGAGCCAATCTTCAGGCTTGGTGCTACCATTGTAGCTCTTGGTGCCTCTTGCGAGCTGGAAGCCCTTCACGGAAGGCTCATTCATGATGCGCGGGCCAAAGCACTCGGGGCCAGGAGGACCCGTGCTCTCAAGCCGCGCCGACAAGCTGATACGGTCCAACTGGTGCCTTGCATCTCCAGGCGCCAACACTCGCTCACCAACACGGTCATGAATGTCATAACCGGCCATCTCCATAGCCGAGTAGCCATCATCATACCTATCCACCTGCATAGCTGCAGGCTGCTCCACCGGGTTGGCGACTGGTGCCACTGGGCGCGGCTGCTGCCTCTGCCGAGTAGGCGGAGCTGCGGGTTGCCGAGAAGTACCCGGACGCGCGGCTTCTCGGGCACGGCTTTGAGCTTGATGGGCTTGAGAGCCTGCTCTTGCAGTGTTGTGTTCCTGCCCGGGCTGCTGCGGCACAGCAGCCTGTTTCGCGGCAGCAGCCGGGTCATACACCTGCATTTGCCTGTCTCTACCCGTACGCCCGCTGCGGCTCTTCTCGCGGCTAGGATGCGGAGATGAGGCTTGATCGTTAGATCTAGCCGCGTGCGAGTGAACCACCTGCGAAGCTCCAGCTCCCGGGTTGGCCTTCCGGAACTCCTCGTTCTGCCTGGCGGCCTCCAGCACCAGCTCGCCGAGCCTCTCCTGCTGCCTGCGACGCGCCTCTCCCTCTAGGCGCGGCAACTCGGCAGCCACGGCCTGCGCAGCCCTCAGCGTCTTGGCGGGTGTGCTGTACCTTGGCCTTGTGAAGGTGTTCGCGGTGGCGGACTGCGCGGGCTCCTCCGCAACAGTCGCCATCTCGGCGCCCAGGTTGCGCCGCGTAGCACCTACTCTGCTGGGCCTCCTGGCGACCGGCGTGAAGCCGTGAGCCTTGTTGTACTCGAGCTGGTCCAGGCTCAGCTCAAGCCTGATATTTTCCAACTCCGCCTGCTCGGCGAGCAGCTCCTGGCGTTGCCGCTCGAGCTGCTCCCGCGCGGCTAGGAGCTCGACGTCGGTGGGCGTGGGCATGCCGGTTCGCGCAGCAGACGCGGGGATGACCGTAGACGTGGAAGGTGGCAAGTTGCTCTCCTTCTCGTAGGGCCGGTGGGTCCTGCCACCCGCGGGCGGGTCGTCAACCTCCTCGACGACGGCCGCAGTGCCAGTAGCGGCTGCGCCAGTGTTCGCCGCTAAGCCCGTCACCATCACCTCAGCGCAGCACGCAGAGCTGCATGCGGGCCTTCCGCGAGCAGCAACAACCGCGGGAGGATCCTCCGCGTCCTGCACCAGCTCGGGGTAGGCGCTGTTGGCGACGGTGGCGACGTAGACGAGATGCGAGCCGAAGGAGATCACCGAGCCGCCCTCCGGCATGGCCTTGCCGCCAAAACAGCCGGCGTTGTCGGTGACGAAGTCGAAGGAGCCGAATCTGTGGACAAGGCCACAAACCATGCGCTCCGCCGATGAAGATCCCGTCCGAACAGAAACTCCAGCCAGCGCCGCTGGTTGCCCCACGGTGGGCGCCAACTGTCGTGGTGGTGTCACGGCAGATGCCATAGGATGGCTAAAGATGTGGGGACGATGGACGCTGGAGGTGCCCGGGGAGGGATCACGCGACGAGTAGCCGCGTGAGGTGAGATCCACACAACACAAACAACACGATGTACCCAGGTTCAGGGCCCTCGTGAGGAGGTAAAACCCCTACTCCTGCCTTTCTCTATGTATTACGATGTCTCACCGAGTAGCCACAGTACAAATAGTATCGCTACCGAGTAGCCTCTCTCTCCTCTCCGAGTAGAGCTAGGTTAAGAACTTAGGGTTTCTAGGGTTTTCTATGAGCCTCTGAGAGCATGGGATGAGATCGTCTGGGAGCGTGTGAGAGCCTGCCTCGCGCAGGAGGCGGCGGGGCACCTTATATACATGGTGCCCAGCTGGATACGTCCAAATCTAGACAAGTGTCGACATAGTGTGCACACTGTCCTTTCTCCGAGTACCCGCTGACAGCTTTGGTCGTTGATCTTGTCTACTTCTGTAAAGTCGTTGGGCAAAACTAGGGGACAGACTGGTATCACTGTACCTAGGCACAGACTAGGCCCCCCTTATCCTGCCACCGACTGCTTCCATGCTGTCACTGTCAGGCAGGCCGTCCCCACGTGAACAGTAGTTCGAATGCTGCCAAGTACGGACCCAGGATACGCGGGATCCTGTGTCAGAACGGCTCCTTTGACTTCCTGCCCGAGTAGTTTCCCGCCAAAGGTTCCCGCCAATTGTACTCGGGCCAAACCTTCTACTCGACAGGGTAGAACTTCATTGATATCTCCTTCTGGCCATCTTGAGGTGAGACCGGGTAGCAGTCGACCGGGTAGAGAGTACCCGGTAGTCGGCTACTCGACCAAACCTCTCTTCTGTAAGCGGCCTTTACCACCTGTCTTTACCCTACTCGGGGGTAACCCCCCGACATTAACATAGCTAGCCTCGTGCAACTCCGTTGGACCTTGATGTCACTCATGCTATGTTGGAGGACATAATAGAAAGAGGGCGAACTAGGGATAGGATTACACATATCGACCGATGTTTGAGAAAAATATTGGTCTCAGAAATGTTTTCTTCCAGAACTTACATAAGTTTTCCTCTCCCGTTGCAACGCACGGGCATATTTGCTGTAATATTAAATTGACAATTTATTTTCTTGAGAACATGCATTTGTGGTTCAATATTTTTATCCTAAAATTTTCACCGTGCCAACTCTTGGTTGCTGGGACCACCATTCGACGAAGACAATATGTGAAGTAAACATCACATCAACTATATATGGCGAGACTCAAACCAGATGTGAACATGAGCTCATGCTCATTATGAAATAGATTATTTGAGAAAAAGGTGTACATTTGTCTTTATTGTTTCGTCGCAACGTCAAGGCAAGTGCCACGGTTTTTGTTGGAAGTTATTTTTTTCACTCCCGTTGAAAGTTGATTTTTTCACTCCCGTTACAACGTACGGGCATATTTGCTAGTTCCCCCTATATGTGAACCCTAAAAATATCCCACTTTTTTCCGAGAAACACCCGAGGCCGCCGTTATCGTCATCCCGAGATCAAGAGGGTTCTGGAGCTCTCCCAACACCCTACCGGGAGGGAAATTCATCACCGGAGGGGTCTACACCACCAGGCCCTCATCCGAAGTGATGCTTGAGTAGTTCATCCCTGGACTACGGGTCCATAGCAGTAGCTAGATGGTTGTCTTCTCCAATTTATGCCTCATGTTTAGATCTCGTGAGCTGCCTTACATGATCGAGATCATCTTTATGTAATGCTACATGTTGTGTTTGCTGGGATCAGATGAATGTTGAATGCTATGTCTTCTGATTATCAATCTGTCATGTTATCTTCATGCATATGTTATTTATGATCTTGTATGCTCTCATTTATTAGTAGATGCTCTGGCCAAGTATATGCTAGTGACTCCAAGAGGGAGTATTTATGCTCGATAGTGGATTCATGCCTCCTTTGCATCTATGCTCGAGTGACAGAAACGTGACGGATGGAGGATGTGCTATTGCCATTAGGGAGAAAACAATGATGTTTACTTCATTTACATTGTTTACATTACACACTTTTCTTACTGCGATTATCTATTGCTTGCAACTTAATACCCAATGTTTGTTCGAATGATATTCGGAAGGTGGATTATTAGTCATAGACGCAGTTCGATGACAGCCTATGTATCTTGTTGTAATGCCCGCATGAATCACATAGTAATCTTTATGTCTTGCATATGCACTATATGGTGCAGCCTTCATTTCTATCAATTGCTCAGCTGTAATTCGTTCACCACACATGTTATTTCTTTTCTATGGAGAGACACCACTACTGAATTGTGGACCCCGGTTCATTTTCTCATACTGATAATACAACCACTTCAATTACTGTTTTCACACCGCTGCTCCTGTTTTCATATTTTTCTCATACTATTTTCCACACCATACGTTTAACCTATTTGTGTTCAGCAAAACCGGTGAGATTGAGAACCTCACTTCTTCGTTGGGGCAAAGTGATTTGATTGTGTTGTGTAGGTTCCACGTTGCTGCTGAACCGGTAGTGCGCCCTGCCATCTCAGCTGCATCAACCTGCAGAAGTTGCTTTTTCCTCCTACTGTTCGATTCAACTTTGGTTTCTTTCTGAGGGAAACTTACTTTTGTGCTCTTCATACCTTCCACTTGGGGTCTCCCAACGAACGTCTGTTAGACGCGCATCAAGCTAAATTTCTGGCGCCGTTGCCAGAGAGGAAGAGAATTTCTGCATGGGGAGTCTCTCACTTCCAATCTCTTTAATTTGTTATTTTTTTTAATTTTATCTTATTTGCTTCTCTTTATCAAAAACACAAAAAAAATAGTTTTTATTCTAGTTGTAGTTTTTATCCTGTTTCTAGTCTTGTTAAAATGAGTACTCCTGTTCCTTTTACCATGTCACATGAGGAAATGATTTTAACTTTCAAACAAGAGAGTGATGAGAGTTTTAAGGAAGCTTGGTCTAGAGTTTTTGATTCCTACTGCAAAATTGAACCTAAACTCTATGCATGTTTCTTCATAGTTTTTATTTTAGTCTTGTTCTTCTCTATATATATGCTTTGCATACTATGGTAGGAGGAGATTTTATCCATTGTGATGGGGATCAAGCTTTTAATGCCATAAAATAATTAATTGCAACCTATAGCTCACCTAGTAGCTCTGATAAAGCCTTTGCAAGCATTATGCTAGATTGAATACTCTTGAGTCACGCATGTCTTGTTTAAAAGAAGGATATAACCAGATGCGTGAACACTTTGAATATGTCCCAATAAATTCTGAAGCTTCAAATATGATTCCTACAGTCAAGGTTGAAATAGATGGTGAAACTTTTAATGCTCATTGCGATATTATGTTTGAATTTTGTCTTATTGCTAAAGAAATTTATGAATCTTTCAGTACTTGTAGACTTTCTGAGGGAGGTAAAGAAATACATCTCAGTAATAACACCACTATATTTCCCATGGGGATAGCTGAGGGGATATTTACCAAAATACTAGGAAGAATGGTATCCACTGATTATCTTGTTATTGAATGTGTAGGAGAAGGCCAAATTACACTTGGAAGATCTGTACTAAAGCTCTTGGGAGCAACTATTGATGTGGGAAAAGGTACCATGACTTTCACTTCCAAACCATGCACAAACCATCAGTTCCCCAAAGGCAATAATAAGGGTAAGAAAGGTAAACGTAAGACTTGTAACAATTTGGATGCTTCTTCACTAGAAAACACTTGATTTTCTCTTCTTGGGCCTAGCTAAAAGGCGTTAAAGAAAAACTTTTCTTGGGAGATAACCCATGGTTTTATTTTTGCTTTGTTTTTCTATGTTTTGTTTGAGTTAAGGGGTTGTATACTTGTGTATAAACTCTATATTGTATCTTTATTTTCAAGTATTAGTTGTGCCAAGTAAAGTTTCTAACGGAAGTTGCAGTTGGTTTTGGATTTCTGCGCTGAAAAAGATTTCTGCTGTCCACCGTAAAAAATCGTGAAAATCCAGAAAGGTCAGAATGACCTGAACTTTTTTGTGCTTATTCCTCAACTAATTCCGATACTTTTTTGTACTTAAAGTTTTTCGATTTGAGCAATGTAAGTGCCCCGAACAAATTCGTCTTTACAGACTATTCTGGTTTTGGCAGATTCTGCCATTTTTTGCATTTGCTCTTTTACAATGTCAAGTGGATTTCTTTTTTCATGAAACATCAGTGGCTATAGCTAATGTTTAAAAGTATCAATAGCACTTGTTCCCATGCAGAACCCATGTATTTTTTATTGTTGCACTAACCCTCTAATGTGAATTACTCTTTGAGTGTGGTGTGAAGCAAGTTTTCAAGGGTCAAGAGAAGAGGGTGATATAATGTGATCAAGAAGAGTGCAAGGTCAAAGCTTGGGATGCCCCTGTGGTTCATCCCAGCAAATTCTAAGAAGACTCAAACATCTAAGATTGGGGAGGCCCAAGACATCCCCTTCTTCATCAACAATTTATCAGGTCACTTTTAGTGAAACTATATTTTTATTCGGTCACATCATATAAAATTTACTTGGAGCGTCTTTTATTTTTCGTTCTATTTTCTTTCGTTTTATTTTGTTTCCTTGCTGCAATAAATATCATTGGAACCTATAATCCTTGTTTGGGAGACATACACGCTCTGCTTTTTCATTTGAATACTCGTTATGCTCGTATTCTTAGTTTTTCTTCTAGCTGCTGCAAAATTCCTGTTTAGCTCCTGTTGTCAGTGCATCTCTTATTCAAAGATGTTAGTTTTAGTAGAGTTATGTGAGTACTCTCATTCTTGCTTACTGTATCATTTACAGAGTTTTTGTTAAAACATAATTTGTATGGTGCTTGTTGGAAAAAGAAACTGCTGCATGTGGTACAATTTATAATGATGCTAATAAAAGCTTGTATAGACTGAGGCTAGACTTTTTTCATGTCATGCTAGATGTTATTTTAATTCTAAAGACTAGTGGTTATTTTTTAGCATGATTTGTCTCAAATAGCCGAGAGTGTTTAATATGCCATTGAAACAATCATGAGTTGTTCTTGTCATATTGAAGCATAAATTTGTGGTGTTCTCCTTTGAATGTTTTATTTGGTTGACTTGGCGCATGCTTACCCCCATGTATTTGACTAACAACCAGTCACCTATAGTCTCTATGATCATTTTTTTTTACTTTTAGTACCACTTATGGTTTGATTAATGATGTTTTTGTCGCTATGCATGATTATGGCATTTATGCTCTCTTGATTTGTCGCTCCCAGTCTTTTGCTAGCCTCCACATGTACCGAGTATGAGCTCTACTCGTGCATCCAACTCCCAAAAAACAAAGTATGCCAAATGTGTCCACCATACCTACCTACATGTAGTATTTAACCGCCACTCCAAAGTAAATTTCTCATGTGTTACCTTTAAAACTTTCAAAATTACTCTTGTTTTGTGTTCCTCTTTGAGCTCATGATGATGTAAACAGAGAATCTTTATCTCACTTGTTGATTGGATTTCAAACCCTGCACTATTGGCTTCATCCGCTTATCCAATTGATAGAAGAGCTGGCATCGGGGTGCCCAGCCCCAAATTAATACAAACAAATTCTCTTCACTATTTTCCCCCTGATTTATCCGTCAAAGCATAATTGTGTAAACAAAAGAGAAACAAGGATGACCTTCTACACCAGTTGTGTCCTTCAATGGGAGCCTCTCTTGTGAATTCTACTGGGCTTGTGACGTACTGTAGTTTCTGTTTACCATTCGTTGACATAAGAATACACTTCTCTACAAAATAGACACTCCTCCATGGTATGTGATTGTTGGCAGGCACCCGGGGATTCGGTTAGCCATGGTTTGTGTAAGAAAGGTTGGGAGGAGTGTCAAACATTTTCAATACCTTTGTTTAATAAAATAAAAATCTCTAGCACATGTGTGATCCATTCTTCCCTCTGCGAAGGGCCTTTCTTTTACTTTTATGCTTAGTCTCCATCTTCTAACTTTATGCACAGTTGAGAGAGCATAGTTGCCATTATGAGTTTAATGTGCATTTGTCCTAGAAACATTATTAATTGCTTCATGATGTGTTATTACTTTCTCTCAAATTATTTGTTGTAGTCTTCCTCTTCAACTTTGAAGGTGTCCTGGCATTTATGTTTTGCCCCACTCTTAAGGACAAGTGAAATATCACTTTGCTATGCCATCTCTATACTTGAAACAAACGTATAACTTTCAATGCATTGTTATTCATGATCTTTTATTTGTGTTACTTCTCATGATGCAAAGTGATTGCTATGTTTTATTGCTAGAATTATATCTATCATGCTTGTGTTTAAACTAATATGATCTCAGCTTACATATGTTTTTACAATATTGATGATCAAGTTTATAATGGTAGCATGTAACCTAAGAAATTATGTGTTTTTATCGTTTACCTACTCGAGGACGAGTAGGAACTAAGCTTGGAAATGTTGATACGTCACAAACGTATACTTAATTTCTGATGTTCCATGTTGTTTTCATGTTATTTCCTAAATGTTTGCTATACACTTTATGTCATTTTTATCGATTTCCGGATCTAACGTATTGACAAGATGCCACAGAGCCAGTTCCCTGTTTTCTGTTGTTTTTAATTTTAAAAAACTTGTTCTAGAAAATATTCTTGGAATCGGAAAATTCGAAGCCCGGAAGTCTTAGAAATCCCGAAGGTTCCATGGAGTCCTGAAGAGGCCCACAGGGGGGCCACTAGGGGCAACACCATAGGGCAGCGCACCCCTTGGCGGCGCCGTGGGGTGGTGTGGGCCCCTCGGGCATCCACTGCCATCTCCCTTTCGCCTATATATTCCCCTCGATACGTGAACCCTAAAAATATCCCACTTTTTCCCAAGAAACACCCGAGGCTGACGTCATCGTCATCCCGAGTTCAGGAGGGTTCTGGAGCTCTCCTCGGCACCCTGCCGGGAGGGAAATTCATCGCCGAAGGGGTCTACACCACCATTCTCTCCTCCGAAGTGATGCATGAGTAGTTCATACCTAGACCACGGGTCCATAGCAGAAGCTAGATGGTTGTCTTCTCCACTTTATGCATAATTTTTAGATCTCGTGAGTTGCCTTACATGATCGAGATTATCTTTATGTAATGCTACATGTTATGTTTGCTGGGATCCGAATAACGTTGAATGGTATGTCTTCTGATTATCAATATATCATGTTATCTTCATGCATATGTTATTTATGATCTTGCATGCTCTCTCTTATTAGTAGATGCTCTGGCCAAATAGATGCTAGTGACTCCAAGAGGGAGTATTTATGCTCGATAGTGGGTCCAAGCCTCCTTTGCATATGTGCTCGAGTGACAGAAACGTGACAGATGGAGGATGTGTTGTTTCCATTAGGGAGTAAACAACGATGTTTACTTTGTTTACATTGTTTACATTACACACTTGGCTTACTGCGATTATCTGTTGCTTGCAACTTACTACCCACCGTTTGTTCGGATGATATTCGAAAGGTGGATTATTAGTCATAGACGTCGTTGGATGACGGTCTATGTATCTTGTTGTAATTCTCGCATGAATCACATAGTAATCTTTATGCCTTGCATATGCACTATGGTGCAGCCTTCATTTCTATCAATTGTCCAGCTATAATTTGTTCACCACACGTGTTATTTATTTTCTATGGAGAGACACCACTAGTGAACTGTAGACCCCGGTCCATTTTATCTTAGTGATAATACAACCACTGCAATTACTGTTTTCACACCGCTGCTACTGTTTTCATATTGTTCTGATACTATTTTTTTGAAACAGTTACCGTAGGGAAAGACCCTACGGTGTAGATTTCAAATTAATGAGAAAGCCATAGGCTTTCCAAAAGAAGACAATACAGAGTTACAAACAGGCAAAGATGTTTTAGGGGGGAAAATGAAAGAGAAAATTACAAGCCATTAAGAGAAAATAGAAAAAATCCAGTCTAAAAGGGGCTGCACCCGAGCAGCAGGAATCCTGTGTTGGTGAAGTAGGATATCACTATGAAAATTCACCTTCCATCGCGCTAGGGATGGAGGCAAACCTTTGAAGATGAGATCATTTCTATTTTTCCAAATGTTCCACAGAGCACACACCACAACCTCCAAGAAACAAGGTCACGTGAAAGCCCCTTTTGCAAAGAGGAACCGCTGAGAGATTGGACGCGAGCAGTCCCACTGGATATGAATGTAATTCCAGCAGGCCAGAGCAAACGGGCACGAAAAGAAGAGATGATCCCTTGATTCAGGGACATCCAGAGAGCAAAGAACACACCACGAGCCCTCTTCCAAATGCCAATTTTTACACAACATCAGGTCTTTAGTATTAAGCCTATCCATATGAAGTAACCAGGCAAAGACTTTTAATTTGGGCATACATTTGGACTGCCAAATATCCGAAAGCAAAGGGTCGCGTGGTAAATGGGAGAAGATGAAGTTATAATATTTGGATGCAGTGAACTGAGAATTACCCACAAGGGAAGACACGCACATCATGGTCATTGGGAGAGAGTTGCTGCTGGGAAAGTATAGATGAGATACTCTCCAATTCCTCGAAGGCCTGGGAAGACATGGGCCGAAAAAAGGCCGAGGAAAGGTCTGGTAGAGCAGTCATAGACTGAAATGAGGTATTCTCGTTCAATACAAAAGAGAATAAGCGAGGAAAGCGGTCACAAATCAGCTCATTACCAATCCAGAAGTCCTTCCAAAAAAGAGTGGAGCAGCCATCATGGATAGTCGTGGTGGTAATACCCCTATAACTCTCCACCAGTTTGAAAATATCCCTCCACCAAAAAGAACCGCGCATTGATTGGGCGTGTGGAGGGGAAGAGGGCTCATAAAGGGACCAGACTAGTTGTACCCAAGGTATACGTTCCTTGCAATAAAATTTGTGTAACTTTTTGAGAAGCAGGGCTTTATTTTGGACTTCAAGATTCAAGATGCCTAAACCTCCATGTTTCTTAAGCTTACAAACAAGTGGCCACGCAGCCAGAGAATTGATTGACGTGGAATCTGAATCCTTAGCCCATAAGCAATGGCGGCGTGCACGATCAAATAGTTTCAGAATAGACTTGGGCGCTTTAAGAGAACACAGGAAGTGCACTGGAAGAGAAGAGAGAACAGTATTCACGAAGGTCAACCGGCTGCCATAATCAAGGAAACGGGCACTCGCATTCAGACGACGCTCAACTTGATCAACAATGGGCGAGAGGTCGTGCACCGTCGGACGTGAGGATCCCAGGGGCAAACCGAGATAAGTGAATGGGAGAGAACCCACAGAGCAGCCAATAGTCGCAGCCAGGTGATGAAGACGATCTTGATCAATATTAATCGCCATTAAACATGACTTCGAATAATTAATGGACAGGCCCGTGGCAGAAGCGAAAGAGTGCAAGAGTTCCTTAAGTGCAAGCAGCTGAGTGGGACAAGCTTGCAGGATCAGCAAAGTGTCATCGGCGTATTGAGCAATTGGGAAATCCATGTCGGGGATAGGGAGTGGAGGGGTGAGACCACCATTGGTAGCTAGATGATTAACCATGGATTGGAGAAGATCTGCTCCTGCCACAAAGAGAATAGGAGAGAAAGGATCACCTTGGCGCACACCACGCCGACATGGAAATTTATTCCCGGGAACACCATTAAGAAGGACAGAGGAAGTGCCCGAAGAAAAAATCGCAGATACCCAAGAAACAAATCTATCATCAAACCCCCAACAACGAGGAATAGCCAGCACCGCCTTGTGCTCAATGGTGTCAAATGCCTCTCCCTCGGCGGACTATTTTCCACACCATACGTTTAACCTCTTTGTGTTCAGCAAAACCGGTGATATTGACAACCTCACTACTTTGTTGGGGCAAAGTGAATTTATTGTGTTGTGTAGGTTCCACGTTGCTTCTGAACCGGTAGTGCGCCGTGCCATCTCAGCTGCATCAACCTTCGTAAGTTGCTTTTGCCTCCTAATGGTGATTCAACCTTGGTTTCCTTCTGAGGGAAACTTACTATTGTGCTCTACATACCTTCTACTTGGGATCTCCCAACAAATGTGTGTTACACTCGCATCACCCGCACATCCGGTAGGGATGTATCAGGCTGGCTGGTCTAGCTTGGAAGGGGGAATTCTTCGTTCTTTTGAGGAGTAGAGTTATCCTCCAAGACATATGCCAAAGGAGCGGCTGGAGACGGCTTCGGTTTACGGTGGCAAACCACTTTTTGCATTTTGAGTTTTGTCCACTTCAAAGCAGCGAGGGAGAGATCGAAAGAATGAAACCCAGAATAAAAATTAAACTCACAGAAACTTGTTCGAAGAATGAAATGGTATGCAAAGGAAAATATAAAGCATACCTGGTGGTCGCGACAACGACACCGTCCAGATCGATGATTTCTGGATTTTTGTGTGCAAGCCAAGCTTTGAGGGTCGTGAATTGATCGTCAGATGCGAACTGGTCCTCGGCAAGCATCTGAAGCTGCAAAGCATGAAAACCACACTCAATATGCGTTTTTGTGTGCTAAGTATGACTTTTATAAAAAGAAGGAAATACCTTGGGAGGAGGATTCTCAGAAGAATACATAGGACATCTCTCTATGTATTGAGTCCGGATGGAAACCAAGTGGTTCACCCTCTTCCTGAATAATCGGTCGGACATACCCGACGTGGTGATCTACATGGTATCATCGAGCCAAGAATACATGCAGAGAAGCCGACCGGAACGTCACGACAAAGGTTGAATTCACCGGCAAGCGAGCACAAGACGATGTCCATTCCCGTCAAAGGAGGGGTAGAAGCCACCATCGTCGTGATCCGCCTTTTGATCCTCAAAAGATTAGCTGGATGTTCCTGGACAACTCCCAGCGCCGAGCTGTATTTGGTAATGGTGGCGGAGTTTTCTAAAGGGGGATCCCCATATCCTTTTTAGGATATGGGAAGTCTTTACAATAAAATAAAGACCCCGTCCGATTTTTTACGGAGTTGCTGGTTTTGATTTTGGGAAACCATTCTGCCCTGTGGCGACGCAGGTAGAAAGTAATGGACCCATAGACGGAAGGAAACCCATCTGAATTATTGCATTTTACGTAAAAGCAATACTGAAAAATTATATCCTAGGTTCTATCCCTAGGCACCCCTCAAAAGGGCCTCGAAGTCGGAGATGTAAAGAATAGATGTGGGGGTGAGATTGTGGGTCTCAACGCTGTAATGGTTCAGGACCTGAAGGAAGAAATCAAAATGCGGAAATCCCAAACCTCTAAGGATGTGGGAGGCAAGCATTACGAGCTTGCCATCTTTCTACTTCGGCTCCTCGTCCTCCTCTTCGAGACGCCAATTTTCTTCAAGGACAAATCCATCCTTTTGTAGGATCTTCAGAAGATCCTGAGCGATGGAGCACCGCATCATGTTCCGATTCCTCTTCTTCTTCCTCGGCCCCGGCTGCTCCCTCACCTTCCGCATCCTCGCTAGTGCGAGGCATATTGTCCATGCCCCCCGATTCCGGGATGGGAGGCAAAGGGTTGGTGATGGGAGGAGGAGGCGCAGATCTGGCGCTTGTGACGCTAGGGTTATCCTTCGCCTCTATGATCAAAGAAACCCCCTGCGCAGCCATCAAGAGGCTCGGTGCCGTGGAGCCAACCATGGAGGGCGGCGCTCCCGTAGCAGCAGATGAAGTAGGAGAAGCCGATTAAGGGACCATGAGGGGCTCGGCCACGCTCGGATCGCCGAAAGTGGTGGACGCGTGAAGATCTTCGCAAGACCTCATTTTAGCAGAGTACTAGGCCGGTGTTGAGCTGCTGCTGCCAATTGTCGCCGGGGAAAGGACTGGTGGAGAAACCTCTCTTGTTTGAGTTTGGGATGCCCGTCTCTAGTAGTTCTTGAGTAGTTTTTCAGTCTTTGAAAAAATCCAAACGACGATGACAAAGCATGATTTTTGTGCTTACGTCATGGCTGGTAGGTTCCTTCTGGACGAAGCTTGTGAAGAAATGTGGGATTCCCAAAAAGACGTCTTTGGCGTGAAAGTGTTGGGAAAACGAAGACTCAAAACTAAAGGCCGTCTTTTCTAATTCATAGTGTTCAGGAAAAGACGAAGAACATAGGTGTTAATTCTGCTTGGTGGCTACCGTCGGATATATGCCAAATGGGGGTATATCTGGCATTGGACGAAGGCTGGAATTCCCGGGTGTCCCACGGGTGATGGAGCAATAAAGCCAATCGGGCGGCCAAGTAATTCGACGCACGGGAAGGTGGATTCTAGAAGAACCCGGAATACGGGCCCAATGTGTGATCCTTCCTGGAGGAGAAGTCGGATGTCTTGTTTACCAAGAATAGGAATACTTTCGTTATAATCTACATTTACCTTTCTATAAGCCCTAATCCGGCTTCCTATATAAAGTTTGACGAGGAGCCACCTTAGGGCACGACATCGAAAGATAGAGACATACCCTAAACCCTAGTCTCACATTGTATTCCTTATACTCCATGCTTTAGTCCTCATATAGTGAGATTGCACGAGTAGGGTGCCGCCATTGTTGCGACGTACCGAACCTTGGTGAACTTGTGTCCCCGCATATGGAAACTTCCTACATTTCCACCCACGATCTACCATTAGGCTTATGGCACCCCCTGCAATGAACCATACTATGAATGCTCAACAGTAAAGTTTATTTCCTGTTGAGGTGGCTAAGTAAATAAATAAAACTATAAGCAAACATGGAGTGGCTGACAAATTTAGTAAGGACGAGATTTATTAACTGTCTATTTTTTCGAACAAGTGTTGGGGCCGGTGCTGCACTATATTAGAACATGTGGCAGGTACACAATACACAAAGGCTTTCTTACATCTCTTACCCCGGAAAATCTATAATTTGAAGAAAAGGCCCTTAAATTTGCAGAAAACACCCTAGCACAAAAAGATAAATAGAAATATGGTCCTAGGGCTGCTCCGCCACCAATCGCAGCCGATCTCCAGGCGCATAAAGCGCCAAGATAAGAGAGGGGAACGCACGGATTCTCTACTCCGGCGATGAACCACTGCCACCGGCGGACTCGAAATGGCCGGGGACGAACCACTTGTCCACTCCGGGATACAGAGCTCCGCCGCATGATTCAGAAGACCTCGGCACATGAGGAGCAAGAAGGGACGGCATATCGGCCGAAGATCGATGAGGCATACTTGGCCTCCCCGTGTGTCGCGGAGAAGTGCACCAAGATCATGGACCACCACCCCTGCAAAAGAAGAAGAAGACCAGCAGTAAGTCCTCCACTCCTCACCTCCACGACCAGCCAGGGGAAGAGTGACCACCAGCATTGAATCCCTTGTGGAGCAGTCTTCGAGCTTATTCAAACCGCCATCTCCACAAGATCTCACACCTGCCGCCACCATCCACCATGGATCTCGGCCGGCACAGAGGGGAGATGCACCACCGGAGCCTATTGTCAATGCTGGAAGCCTAAGATGGTATGGAATAACGCCATTCCGCATGACTGCGCACACTAAAAGAAGAACAACCATACTTAACCTAGGTAAACTAGAACTATACAGGCTGGGCTGAAACCCTAGCTCATTTGTGCACCAACCAACGCGAGCATCGGAGGTGAGAGGGGACGAATCTGGCAGACGAAGACGGTTGACTCTCAAGGGAACAAGAGGGAAAGCCCCTGGCTTCAGAAGGACTATCTCGGGGCCAATGGAAGCATCCAAAGAATTAAAACAGCCAAACCAAAATCCAAAATTAAACACTGTAGAAAACACCCCGGGGTTGAACGCAAGAGCCTAGTCCGCCAGGCGGCCATGTCGTTTGCCCTAGTATCAAGCTGAAAATGACATGGATACAACGTGAGAAGAGGTTTACTGATGAGAGATAGAAGTTGGAAGTAGATTGGGTCAGGGTGACTAGCTTCCTCTGCCTTCGGTATGCGTGCCGCTTTCTCCTACAAAACGAAAAAACACATGGCAGATGCTTCAATATGTGTCTAAGTTAGGTTTTGCTATAGTAGTTTGTAATACAAACAATGGTCTTAGTAGGATCATTATTGTATATGGATTTTTTTGGTGCATTCGGTTAAACATGAATCCACAAATGTAGAATGTCTGAAGGAGAAGTCTATATGATTTTGCTGTTACGGAATGGCGGGAAAGGAGTAGCTAGGAAAAATTAGCACAATTGTGGCAGGCCTGCTTCACAACACATTAGTCTCTCCTCACATCCTTCAGAGTATCTCCAGCGGCACCTATTTAATTTGTGTCCGACACCCTCCAAATGGTGCCCCTTTTGGGGGGCGCCGGACCTGTGTCCGCAAATTTAGTGGACGGGTGCCACAGCGCCCCCCCCCCCCAAACAAAAAAACAAAAAAAAACTTGAACACAAAATTTTCACAAAATGACGAACATTGGGAGAAATTCTAAACAATTTCATTAAAGTTGGCTAAAGATAGGCGATTTATACATAGTAGACCCGATTTTAAAAAACCGCTCATTCATGCCGATGGCCTTGTACATCTTGGTGTAGTTGCCACTGTCGTTTTCATCGGAGTCGCTCGGCGGCTCGGCCTTCGGGGCACTGCTGGTGCTCTGCCCTTGGTCGCCGAGGTACAACGATGGGGAAATGTAGGCGTCATCGTCATTGTCATTGTCGGAGAAGAGGATGACATTGCCGGTGGCCTTAGAAAGAGATCTTCGTTCGCTCATGACGAGGCCCTGGCTCCGATTCCGGCGATGCATCGGCGCATCCTCTGGCTCTGCCTTGACGACGGCAAGAGGGACGGGAGGAGCTGTTCGCAAGCGGCATTTCGTCCCTGCTCATGTGCCGCTCGATGTGGGCGAGGACCTGGGAGAGGGTGCGCCCGGGTTTGCTCCACCAGAGGCGGCGGCCCCAGTGTTGTTGTGCCCCGAAATAGTGCCGCCTAATGGGATCTCGGCCTGCTACGCCTCAAATCATTCGTGGAAGTATGTCGTCTAGGAGGCGTGGTTGGCTAGATGCCATTGCGCCTAGCGCCGCTCCTCCTTCGGCAAGCGCTCGCTGATCTCCTCGATTTCGGCATCGCGTTCGGGGCCGGTGGGCAGCGGAGGCATAGGGACGCCGCCTGTGCGAAGCCGCAATGTTCTGAGCGTGCTCATGCCAGGCAACGCGTGGAAGTTCGCCTCATGGAGCAGCTTGGCCTCCCAGAGGTGCAGGGTACGGCGGCCGAATCCATTGGTGGCCATGCCGCCGAGGGGGGAGGCATGAACCATCGCGAAGGCGCGGGGTATCTGAAGAGAATGGCGAAGAGGATGCAGAAGAGAATGTCGAGGAGAATGGCAAGAAGTCCGGTTATGTAGCAGCGAGCGGGCGGGATAGATGAAGCGGCGGCGGCAACGCCATAACTTCGCCGCGTGGGCGATTGGATTGCTCCGCCGCATGTCGTCTCGACTGACCGACGTCAATACGCGTGGCAGCCGAGGCGATGACTTCTTTTCGCATATTTTCTCGCCATTTTCCCTTCATCGACCATTAGCCGTGAGCTTGTGCGCGCTTGTCTAATGACGGACGGGGGCTGCCTGTCGGGTGGGGTGAGCGGACAATGTCCGACACCCCTAGGGAGGCCCCCAAGTTTGGCGGGTGGGCTGGGGGTGCCGGACATAAATTTGGCGGGTGGACACCTTTGGGGGGTGCAGCCGCGGCGGGATTTTTGGTTCGGGCCCCCATTGGGCCTTTGTGGGGCCGTTTGGAGAGCGCCGATGGAGATTCTCGTATTTCACAGCTCATTAGGATTTTTTTTCAACATTGAATTGCACATAGCTCGGTTTAGTGGGTCAATCCGCGTAGATGATCATAACTTGAGCCTTATGTGTGACTGTTGTTGGAGAAGATCATGTAAGCTTATTCCTTCTTGAGAATCATCAGTCTGTCATTTGGTTTTTATTAAATCACTCATAAGATTATGTTATTATGTTCTTATTATATTTTCCACAGTTGATATATTATTGACATTTTAAATTTCATATTTTTCGAATCACACAAAAAAGTACGTACGCGTCGCAACACACTTTATTATCATGCCAAGTGGCATCTAACCTGCACCATTGCGGTGACACAACACACCACTGCATGTGTAGTGCACAAGTCGTTGACATAATACTCAAAGAAGGACTTATTCGTGAATATTACATCTCTTAGAGTGGTACAACAAAAACATAGTAGGTCCAATCAAAGCTATAGGATACAAACTTACTCATTACAAAATCTAGAAAATCTCTTTGATGTATCAAAGAAGATCTCTTGCCAATGAAACATCAGAAGAACAAAATCGTAACTCTAAGATGGAGAATAACTCTAGCTCAGAACCTAATCCACTACGGCTGATCACAACCCTAATCTATGGCCGCTGAGAATCTAAGTTACACGTTGCTAAGTCCTATGTAATACTTTCCCGTGCAGATGGAACCTTCCAATGACCGGTTCTTCTTACCATGGTTCCATCCACCCACCAAACAGAACACTATCACTCGGGAAGTGATACGTCATAAACGCATCCCTGATTTCTGATGTTCCATGATTGTTTTCATGTTATTCCTCACATGTGCTATACACTTTATGACATTTCTATCGATATTCCGGACTAACCTATTGACAAGATACCACAGAGCCAGTTCCCTATTTTTTGATGTTTTTAGTTTCATAAAAGTAGTTCTGGAAATATTCTCGGAATTGGAAAATTTGAAGCTCGGAAGTCTTAGAAATCTCGGAGGTTCCACGGAGTCCTGAAGAGACCTGGAGGGGGGCCTCAGGGGGCCCACACCATAGGGTGGCGTGATCCCCCCTTGTCCGCGCGAGGGGGTGGTGTGGGCCCCTAGGCCTCCACCGCCTCTTCCCTTTCACCTATTTATTCCCCCCGAGGCATAAACCCTAAATAGATCCCACTTTTCCCCGAAAAACACCCGAGGCCGCTGTCATCGTCATCCCGAGATTGGGAGGGTTCTGGAACTCTTCCCAGCACCCCACCGGGAGGGAAACTCATCACCGGAGGGGTCTACACCACCATGCCCTTCTCCGAAGTGATGCGTGAGTAGATCATCCTGGACTATGCGTCCATATCAATAGCTAGATGGTTGTTATCTCCACTTAGTACCTCATGTTTAGATCTTGTGAGCTTCCTAACATGATCAAGATCATCTTTATGTAATGTTACATGTTGTGTTTGCTGGGATCTGATGAATGTTGAATGCTATGTATTTTGATTATCAATCTATCATGTTACCTTCATGCTTATGTTATTTATGATCTTGCATGCTCTCCGTTATTAGTATATGCTCTGGCCAAGTAGATGCTAGTAACACCAAGAGGGAGTATTTATGCTTGATAGTGGGTTCATGCCTCCTTTGCATGCATGCTCGAGTGACAGAAACGTGACATATGGAGGATGTGTTGTTGCCATTAGGGAGAAAACAACAATGCTCTGTCTAAGGATGATGTTATTGTCTACATTACACACTTTTTTTACTGCAATTATCCGTTGCTTGCATCTTAATACCCAACGTTTGTTTGGATGATATTCGGAGGGTGGATTATTAGTCATAGATGTAGTTGGATAACGGTCTATGTATCTTGTTGTAATTCCCGCATGAATCACATAGTAATGTTGATGTCTTGCATATGCACTACGGTGCAGCCTTCATTTCTGTCAATTGCCCAGCTGTAATTTTTTCACCACACATGTTATTTATCTTTCATGGAGAGACACCACTAGTGAACTGTGAACCTCGGTCATTTTTCCTCATACTGATTAATCATCTACTGCTTTCACACTGCTCTCATACTGCTGCTACTGTTTTCCTACTGTTTTCATACTGTTTTCCACACCATACGTTTAACCTCTTTGTATTCAGCAAAACCGGTGAGATTGACAACCTCACTGCTTCGTTGGGGCAAAGTGATTTGATTGTGTTGTGTAGCTTCCACGTTGCTTCTGAACCGGTAGTGCGCCCTGCCATCTCAGATGCTTCAACCTTCTTAAGTTACTCCTTCCTCCTACTGGCCGATTAAACCTTGGTTTCTTACTGAGGGAAAATTGCTGCTGTGCTCATCATACCTTCCTCTTGGGGTTTCCCAATGTGTGCAAGATCTGCACCATCAAGCTATTTTGTGGCGCCGTTGCCATGGATGAATATAATTTCTGGAAGGGGAGTCTCTCACTTCCAATCTCTTTACTTTGTTTTAGTTTTGCTTGTTTTATTTTATTTTGTCTTGTTTGCTTCTCTTTATCAAAAACACACAAAAAAATAGTTCCTATTTTAGTTGTTGCTCTTGTTACTTTATTATTATTTTCCATCATGTTGTTCCCTAAGTTTACCTTGAAAGGTTTTCCGGTAGGATGTGGTTCTATACTTGGTAAGAACACTATTAAGAATTATTTGATCGTGTTAGTAAGCATGATAACTTTGAGGGAAAATCCATAGTAGAACTTGCTCCCAATTACGAGACTGCTGCAACTTCTTTAGTTCACATGCTAGAAGATAGGTTTGTTAACCTCCATCCCATATTATAACATATGTTCCTCAACTTGAATAACATTGAAGATGTTGAGAAAAGAAACTTCATCTTGGAAACTATGCTTAAAGAATTTGGAGATGTTTCTATAGAAGCTAGAAAAGTCTTTGATCGTTTCACTATGCTTGGCTCATGTGTAGACATTGTTGGTGCTCTAGAAAAAACTAAATCTAATAATGAAAACAAGGACAAAATACCAATCCCCTTTAAATTGGTAGCACTGCATGAAGCCCAAGAAAAGAATTTTGATTGGATTGTTCCTCAGAATTTATTTGATGAAGATAGTAAGCCTAAAAGTACCAAGAGAGGAGCCTCTAAAACTCACTTAGATAAACTACAATGCATTATTAAGTGATTTCCCAATCTTGATTTGAATGCCCCTCCTCTGGAAAATACTTGATTCCATTTTTCCGGGCCTTGCTAAAAGGCGTTAAAGAAAAGCTAGCACTTCTTGGGAGATAACCCATGGTTTTATTTTTTGCTTTGTTTTTTTCTGTGTTCTTTGAGTCAAGGGGTTGTGAACTTCTGTAGAAACTCCTTTGTATATTTATTTTCATGTTTTAGTAGTGGCAAGTAAAGTTTCTGACGAGAGTTGGAGTTGGTTTTCGGATTTCTGCGTAGAAAACAGAATTCTGCTGTCCACCGTAAAAAATTGTGAAAAATCCAGGAAGATCAGAATGACCTTAAAATATTTTTTCTTATTCCTCGGCTAATTACGCAACTTTTTTGTTCTCTAGGTTTTTCGATTTGATCAACTTAAGTGCCTCAAAAAAATTCGTCTTTACAGATTGTTCTTGTTTTGACAGATTGTGCCATTTTTCTTACATTGGCTTTTTTGCGATGTCAAGTGGATTTCTTTTCTTCACAAAACATTAGAGGCTGTAGATAATGTTTAAAAGTATCAATAGAACTTGTGCCATATAGAAACCATGTATTTTTATTTGTTGCACTAACCCCTCTAATGCGAACTACTGTTTGAGTATGGTGTGAAGCAAGTTTTAAGTGTCAAGAGAAGAGGTGATATGTGATCAAGAAGAGTGCAAGGTAAAAGCTTGGGGGTGCCCCAGTGGTTCATCCAAGAATACTTTTAGAAGACTCAAGCATCTAATCTTGGGTATTCCCAAGGCATCCCCTTCTTCATCAACTATCTATCAGGTTACTTCTCGTGAGGTTATATTTTTATTCGGTCACATCATGTGAAGTTTTGTTGGAGCGTCTGTTTGTTTTTCTTTTTGTTTCCTTTGTTTTGTTTTATTTTCCTTGCTGAAATAATACCATTGGACCTAGGATCCTTGTTTGGGAGAGCGATACGCTCCGCTTTTTCATTTAAATAATTGCTATGCTAGTATTATTAGTTTTCTTCTAGTTACTGCGAAAATTCATGTCCATCTCTTGTTTTTATTGCATCTCTTATTCAGAGTTGTTAGTTTTAGTAGTGTTATGTGAGTACTATAATTTTTGCTTTCTGTATGATATAGATAATTTTTGTTAAAACATATTTTGTACGGTTCTTGTTGGGAAAAGAAAATTCTTCTTGAAGTAGAATTTTTAACGGTGCAAGTAGAAGCTTGTATAGACTGTGGCTAGAACTTTTTCATATCATGCTAGATGTTATTTTAGTTTTAAAGCCTTGTGTTTATTTAGTAGCATGATTAGCCTCAAATATCTGAGAGTGTTTAATGTGCCATTGAAAGAATCATGAATTGTTCTTGTCATATTGAAGCATAAATTTGTGGTATTCTCCTTTGAATGTTTTATTTAGTTGACTTGGCGCATGCTCACACCATGCTTATGACTATGAACCAGTCACTTATAGCCTCTATAATCATTTAGTTTTTGAACTTGTGGTACCACTTATGCTTTGATTAATGATGTTTATGTCGCGATGCATGATTATGGCTCTAATACTCTCTTGATTTGTCGCTCCCAGTCTTTTGCTAGCCTCAACCTGTAGTGAGTATGGAATTATACTCGTGCATCCAACTCCCTAAAACCAAAGTTTTCCCATTGTGTCCACCATACCTACCTATATGTGGTATTTAACTGCCACTCCAAGTAAATTGCTCATGTGTTACCTTTAAAACCTTCAAAATTATTCCTGCTTTGTGTTCTTGTTTTTGCTCATGAGGACGTAAATAGAGAATATTTATCTCACTTGTTGATTGGATTTCACACCCTGGACTAGTGGCTTCATCCTCTTATCCAATTGATAGAAGAGCTGGCAGCGGGATGCCCAGCCCCAAATTAATACACACAAACTCTCTTCACTATTTTTGCCCTTGATTTATCAGTCAAAACATAATTGTGTAAACAAAAGAGAAAGAGGGGTGACCTTCTACACCAGTTGCGTCCTTCATATGGGAGCCGCTCTTGTGAAATCTATTTGGCTTGTGACGTACTGTATTTTCTATTTACCATTCATTGACATTAGCATACATCTCCCAAAATATAGACACTCCTCTATGGTATGTGATTGTTGGCAGGCACCCGAGAATTCCGGTTAGCCATGGTTTGTGTAAGATGGATCGGAGGAGTGTCAACCTTTTAATACCTCTATTAATAAAATAAAATCTCTAGCACATGAGTGATCCATGCTTCCCTCTGCGAAGGGCCTTTCTTTTACTTTTATGTTGAGTCTCCATCTTCTAACTTTATGCACAGTTGAGAGAGCATTTTTTCCATTCTGAGTTTTATGTGCATTTGTCCCAAAAACATTAATAATTGATTCATGGTGTAATATTTCTTGTTCTCTAATTATTTGTTCTAGTCTTCCTCATGAACTTTGAAGGTGTCCTAGCGTTTTATATTTTGCCCCACTCTTAAGGACTTGCGAAATATCACTTTGCCATGTTTTCTTTATACTTGAAACAAACGTATATCTTTCTTTGCATTGTTATTCATGATCTTTTATTTGTGTTACTTCTCAATATGCAAGATGATTTCTATTCTTTATTATTGAAGTTCTATTTTATCATGGTTATGTTTAAGTTATATGATCTCAGTTTACATTTGATTTTACATTACTTCGATGATAAAGTTTATGTTAGTAGCAAGTCACCTCAGAAATTATTTGTTTTTATCATTTACCTACTCGAGGGAGATAAGGAACTAAGCTTGGGGATGTTGATACGTCATAAACATATCCCTAATTTCTGATGTTCCATGATTGTTCTCATGTTATTCCCCACATGTTTGCTATACACTTTATGTCATTTTTATCGATTTTCCGGACTAAAATATTGTTCTCATGTTATTCCCCACATATTTCCATGATTGTTCTCATGTAAAAAATTGTGAAAAATCTAGGAAGATCAGAATGACCTTAAAATATCTTTGCTTATTACATTACACACTTTGCTTACTGCAATTATCTGTTGCTTGCAACTTTATACCCTACGTTTCTTCGGATGATATTCGGAGGGTGTATTATTAGTCGTATACGTAGTTGGATGAAGGTCTATATATCTTTTTGTAATGCCCGCATGAATCACATTGTAGTCTTTATGTCTTGCATATGCACTACGGTGTAGCCTTCATTTCTGTCAATTGCCCAGCAGCAATTTGTTCACCACACATGTTATTTATCTTTCACGGAGAGACACCACTAGTGAACTGTGGACCCCAGTACTTTTTCCTCATACTGATAAATCATCTACTGCTTTCACACTGCTCTCATACTGCTGCTACTATTTTCCTACTGTTTTCATACTGTTCTCCACACCATACGTTTAACCTCTTTGTGTTCAGCAAAACCGGTGAGATTGAAAACCTCACTTCTTCATTGGGGTAAAGTGATTTGATTGTTTTGTGTAGGTTCCACGTTGCTTGAGAACCGGTAGTGTGCCCTGCCATCTTAGTTGCTTCAACCTTATGAAGTTACTTCTTCCTCCTACTAGTCGATTAAACCTTGGTTTCTTACTGAGGGAAAACTGTTGTTGTGCTCATCATACCTTCCTCTTGGGGTTTCCCAACGTGTGCAAGATCCGCACCATCAGGTAGTCATTCAATTAGTCATATTATTATAAAAATAGGATCATGCATTGTTTTGAGAATAATGTGGTAACGTGATAGGGTTTTGGAAATATTTCTTAGGAAATACTTCAAAGGCTATCAGCAAGTGATGAACTTTCTCGAGACAAATAATAAAAATACATGCCCTTCGGGGTTCTAGGGTTGCGTGGGAATCCCGAGATATGAAAGATAGCAAAGTAGTCCCAATAAGGACTACTAAAAAATGGCAACTGATATATGCATAGTAATGCGATGCATCGCAAAATACCATGAAAATACCCATATTACGAATGTAGGCTATGTTCGATACTTTGATCACATTTTTTTGGGTGTCTTAGGTTTGTTTCATTACTTGTGATGATGATGTTGTTCACTTGAAGAGTTAATGACATTAGGGATTTGAATTTACTTCTTTCAAATCATGTGTGTTTCACTTTTATTTATCAAATCAATTGTTATCATGTTTTAATTATGAGTATTTATTACTTGGTTATGCAACAAGGCAATAACATATTGAAAACAACTTATAAAAGATAACAAAACAACTTTGCTCTACTTGATTGTAAAGTGTGGAATTAAGACAAAAGAACATAATTGGAAATGAAAGTATAATACAATAGCTATATAATGTAATAATTCATTAGTGAGAGTTGATGACCCAGAAGTATAGGGGGTGTATCATAGTACTTTCGATAAATAAGAGTGTCGAACCCAACGAGGAGCAGAAGGTGTTGACAAGCAGTTTCGATGAAGGAAGATAAATTTGTACGGGTTTTTAATATTGCAGATAAATAAAGTGCGAGTAAATAAAATGCAGTAGTAATAATTGCAGTAAGTGGCCCAATCCTTTCTTCAGCAAAGGACAAGCTAGTGGTTTTACTTATGATTAACAAACATTCTCGACGACACACGGGAGGTTTCTGTCAAGTGCTTTTGTTCCATGCAGCTGAATAATCTTAAGTGTTTTGATAAGTGTTGTGTGGGTGAAACTATGCTAATGTACCATCCGATCCAAGACTAATGCATACTTGTGGTTATACCCTTGCAAGCATCCGCAACTACAATAAAGTAATTAAGAAATAAATCTAACCACAGCTTTAAACCCCGGGATCCTACTCTCCCTCGTGTAATGGTTTCCTAACTGGGGTTTAGGTTTCTGTCACTCCGGCAACCGCACAATTACTAGCCAAATACACAATGCATTCCCATAGGCCCATAAATGGTGAAGTGTCATGTAGTCGACATTCACATGAAACCACTAGAAGAATAACACCACAACTTCAATATCAAACATTAAATATTACTCAACATTACTTCACTACTAACAACTTGACTTCTCCCATGTCCACAAGAACAACATGAACTACTCACAATACATCATATGGATCATGATCATAGGTGATATAATGGATGATAACAATCTGGACGTAAAGTGCAAACACCGATAAATCTCACAAGCATCAACTACTAACAAGTAATCCACACCGGGAGAGAGATCTAATGCAGAACCACGATAGAGGCCCCTAATTGTTAAAGAGGAATGACAGTGGATGATCAGGGTGATGGTTCTGGTGGTGATGATGATGATGTTGATGATCTTGATGATGCCCAGAGTGATGACGGTGACGATGGCGGTGATTTCCCCTCTCCGGAGAGGAATTTCCCCGGCAGTTTTCTCCCTGCCAGAGAGCTTTTCTCTCTCGGGTGTTTTCCGCCCCGAGGCGGCGGCGGAATAATTCTTTGACGATGGTATAAGGCTTAGGTTTTCCTCGGGGCCAGGTACGCAAAATATATCCTCAAGAGGTGGGCCAGGGTGGCCACACCCCCTGGTGGCGCGGCCAGGGGGCGCCACCTCATGGTGTGGGCCACTAGTGGCCCCCTCGCTCTCCTTCTGGCTAGGTTCCTCCTCTGAACTTCTAAGACACCCCCGGTGTCCCACTTATTCTTCTGATCTTCTGAAATATGGTATCTCGGCGGTGCTTTTTTCCATCAGATTCCTGGTCCCGGTGTTTATTCTCCAAAAATTATGAAACATGCAAAATAAGATAAAATAACATAAGGGATGCATCATAACATGAAATATATCGATGAATAACAGAAAATTATGATATAAAATAGTGATGAAAAATGGACGTATCAACTCACCCAAGCTTAGACCTCGCTTGTCCCCAAGCGAAACTAAACTCAGAAAATATGACCACGGGTTTATGGAGTGAAGAGTCGATAAATGAAATACGTACAAGAAACATCACATCTATCTATGCACCAATCATTATAGACAGCAACTTCCTCTCATATAACCTAACTTGAAACGAGTAATGGGAGTCACAAACAAAGATGCAAAAGAGAGAATCAAAATTGGTAATGGCAAACTTCATTCTTGGTCAGAGAACATTTAATAATATCATAGTTATCATAGGTGAAGTCGTTATAACAAGGCTTATCTTGTAGAGCTTAACATGTTTAATTATAACAATTCTTTTACAGAGATTCAAAGCTTTTCAAAGTAATATCCATTCAGATAATAAAGCATGTGCTAAACAAAGAAGAATAGAAAACATGATTGAATAAATCAACATATGGATGGTGAGATCACGACAACTCAAATGCTTGCTAGAGATAGAAAGGAATGTGTTTACTGACTCTACATAAATGTAAAAGATAGGGCCTTCGTAGAGGGAAGCATGGATCACTCATGTGCTAGAGCTTTTATTTAATAAAACAGAGGTATAAAAGTTTGACACTCCTCCCGTCCATCTTACACAAACCATGGCTAACCAAATCCTCGGGTGCCTGCCAACAATCACATACCATGGAGGAGTGTCTATATATTAGGAGAGGTGTATGCTAGTGTCAACGAATGGTAAACAGAAAATACAGTACGTCACAAGCCAACTAGACTACATAAGAGCGGCTCCCATATGAGGGACGCAGCTGGTGTAGAAGGTCATCCCTCATTCTCTTTTGTTTACACGATTATGCTTAGACTGATAAATCAGGGGCAAAAATAGTGAAGAGAATTTATGTATTAGTTTGGGGCTGGGCACCCCGCTGCCAGCTCTTCTAACATTTGGATAAGCGGATGAAGCCACTAGTCCAGGTGTTTGAAGTCCAATCAACAAGTGAGATAAAGATTCTCTATTGACGCCCTCATGAGCAAAAACAGGAACACAAAACATGAGTAATTTTGAATGTTTTAAAGGTAGCACATGAGTAATTTACTTGGAGTGGCGGTGAAATACCAAATGTAGGCAGGTATGGTGGACACAAATGGCAAGGTTTTGGGGCTCAAGGTTTGGATGCACGAGAAGCATTCCCTCTCAGTACATGGTTTTTGGCTAGCAAGGTTGGGTAGCAAGCATAAGATTTGAGGGAAAACAAACAAATATACATATGACGAAACCAACCATGAAATCTTCATTGAAAGCCCAAGCGATCGTAACTTGTGAATACTAAGTTTACGAGCTAATAGGCAAATTCCTCTTTCTTATGCTAGCATCTCAAATTATTATTTCTGCTGACCCAAGCTAAGTTTTCCAAAACCAACAAGATTAACTTGATGATCTCCAGAGTCATACCAAATACTAACAACAAGCTCAACCATATGACAGAAATTGAAAACTAAAATAATGTGTGCAGAAAGTAAATGATGAAATTTCTCATTAATATTTCAAACCGGCAACTCACACCAACGGATACAACAATAACCAACTAAGGAGAGATACTTCCATACTGCAAACCATCCTATATGATAACCTATCTACTCATGATATGACTCTACTAAAAAGGTAAAAAGATGAAAGATAGTGATGTGATACCGCGGCACTCCCCCCAAGCTTGGATCAAGCAGAGGGGATGCCAAAACCAATGACTAATTAATTTTTCGTTGGTGGTGGTGAATCCTTCTCGTCCTCGGCCTTCCAAGGTAAAGGTTCTCCATCCACAAATGATGTATTGGTCTCCAACATCCTGAAACTAGTAGCAGAGCTTATACGTTTAAACTTGTTCTCATACTCACAGTTCTGGTTATGCACATCATAGAGGTGTGCTTGCAAATCATTGGTGGTCTTGGTGAGTGATAAGATCTCCTCCCAAAGCTTCAAATTCTCCCTCTTGTATTCAGTGATCTTCTTTGTCTTTATCCTGTGGATGATCTCAACTTCACGCTCCGCCATCTTGTTGTACCTAAAGACTTCTTGCTCCAATTCTTTCATCCTAGCCTCCAGACTGCCTTCTCCTTTAGGGCCCCGAACATCTTCAATCTGCACCTTCCCGTCCTTTAGCAGCAATTCCTTGGGATGCATCTTCAACTCGTTCATGTACGGGTTGACGATGTTTTCAAAGAAACTGTCTTTGGGAGATCCAGGAGAGGACATTCTGGCAATAGATCTGAAGATGTAACCTGGCAGAAACAGCTCGAAACAGAAACATGACGAGAAAATGATATATGGGCCTCGGGGGATTCGGGGGATTATAGAGCAAAAAGTTTCATAACGAAAAGACAGTCCAGGTCAAAAACGAGTCGGAGAGGGGCTCCGGGGCGCCCATACCATAGGCTGGCGCGGCCAGAGATGGGCCCGTGCCACCCCATGGTGTGGAGCCTCTGGGCTCCGTCTCCGCCTCGTTTTCGGCTCATAATTTTTCATATTTTCCAAAAACAGTAAAAATAAAAGTTGGAAGATGTTTCGCGAACGTTTTCTTACCAAAACTGATACCTATTCGAAAACTAACTCTGTAGTTTCTGAAATATGCTTCGTAATAAACTCCTCCGGGATCATGGCTTGAATACAATCAACATTTTCACTATAAGGATCTCCAGAAATATAATGCTTGAGTCTTTGGCCATTCACCACTTGTGAAGTTTTGTATTCAAGGGAAACAATTTTAATTGCCCCCGAACGATATACCTCTTCGATAACAAAAGGTCCTTCCCATCGCGAGATTAATTTTCCTGCAAAAAATCTGAGACGAGACATATACAATAGCACATTCTCACCAACATGAAATTCTCTTTTAATAATTCTCTTATCATGCCACCTTTTAACTTTCTCTTTAAAAAGCTTAGCATTTTCATATGCTTCACTCCTCCATTCATCTAAAGAACTTAAGTCAAGCAATCTTTTCTCACCAGCAAGTTTAAAATCTCTATTTAGGTGTTTCACTGCCCAATAAGCTTTGTGTTCTAATTCTAGGGGCATGACAATATTTTCAATAAACCATTTTATAAGGATACATGCCCATGGGAATTTTATAAGCAGTTATATAAGCCCATAGAGCATCATTTGATTTGTTAGCCCAATTTTGTCTAGATTTGGTAACAGTCTTTTGCAAGATAGATTTTATTTCTCTATTTGACAATTCTACTTGCCCACTAGTTTGAGGATGATAAGGTGAGGCAATTCTATGATTAACATCAGATTTAGCAAGAGTCTTTCTAAAACCACCATGAATAAAATGAGAACCCCCATCAGTCATAAGGTATCTAGGCACACCAAACCTAGGGAAAATAATGTCTTTAAGCATTTTTAATGAGGTTTCACCATCAGCACTTTTAGTAGGTATAGCTTCTACCCATTTAGTAACATAATCAACAACAACAATAATATGAGTGTAGCCTTGTGAAGGAGGGAAAGGACCCCTAAAGTCAAAACCCCAACAATCAAACGATTCAATAACAAGAGAATAATTCATAGGAATTTCATTACGTCTAGAAATATTTCCAACCCTTTGACATTGATCACAAGATAAAATAAACTTTCTAGCATCTTTAAAGAGAGTAGGCCAATAAAAACCTGATTGTAGAACCTCATGTACGGTTCTATCTCCAGCGTGATGTCCTCCATAAGCACTACTATGACATTTTCTTAATATCTCTTGTTGTTCATTTTCAGGAACACATCTTCACATAATACCATCAACACCCTCTTTATATAAGTGTGGGTCATCCCAAAAATAATGCCTCAAATCATAGAAATTTTTTCTTCTTTGCTGAGCTGTAAAGGTAGGAGGCAAATACTTGGAAACAATAAATTTAGAATAATCAACATACCATGGACTCTCTTGAGAGCTCACTTTTACTGAAGCTAACTGTTCATTAGGAAAACTATCATTAATATGATAAGGGTCATCAGGGATATTTTCTAATCTAGACAAATTATCAGCAACAGGATTTTAAGCACCCTTCTTTTCCACAATATGTAAAAAAAATTTGTACAAGAAGCACCCATCTAATAATGTCGTGGTGGTGTCACGGCAGATGCCATGGGATGGCTAATTGTTTGGGGTCGATGGACGCTGGAGGTGCTCGGGGAGGGATCACACGGCGAGTAGCCGCGTGTCGGATGAATCAAACACAACAAACACCAAGATCTTACCCAGGTTCAGGGCCCTCGTGTGGAGGTAACACCCCTACTCCTGCCTCTCTCTTTATATGGGTGTTTACCGAGTAGCCACAGTACAATCAGGCCTTCAGCCGAGTAGCCACTCTCCTCTCTAGTTCTTTCTACGTGAAGCCAATGTTCAGTGTCCAAGCCAACGCAGCGAACCTCTCACAGGAGGAGGCAGGGCACCTTATATACTGGTGCTCAGTCGAATAGAAAACAACTATAAAGTACAACGAGATGCGACAGGTGCACTGCAGGACAGCGCACGCCTCCGGCTTCCCGCTGACGCTTGCCCCGTAAGTCGTTGCGCCGTTCGGAGATGGGACCTGTCCACCTTTGTCAGTGAGATAGGGTAGGCCCCTAGCCCTGTCTTGTCCCCTCTGTCAGTGACAGGACTTGACAGGCGCCTACCTCCACTGTAGCCACGCTGTAGCGCGGATAATCACGCGCTCCGTAAGTTGAACCGCACGCCGTACGGACGCAGGATACGCGGGATCCTGTGTCAGAACGGCTCCATTGACTTCTGGCCCGAGTAGGAAGTCACTCCCTCTACTCGGACCACTTCCTCTACTCAAAAGAACACAACTTCCTTGATTCTTCCTCCTGGCCATCAGTGTGTACGGCCGGATAGCAGTCGACCGGGTAGCCATCTACTCTGCCAAACACCCCTTCTGACCTTGCCTTTAGCACTTGCCTTACCCCTACTCGGGGGTAACCCCCCGACATTAGTCCCCGAAGCTGGTAGAGTCCTGCGAACTTGTTCACTGGGCCCTTCCAGCTTAAAAACAAATCTTGTCTTTGAACTGTAAGATGCCGAGTAGCACCTCCGAGTAGCCTTTATCTTTTGCTTGAATCTCTTCTTCTCCGAGTAGCACCATTTCTCTTCTCTGATGCCGAGTAAAAAGACTTAGCGAAATCTTCGAAACACAATCCTTCCCACACAGTGCGAATCCACCTCTGCGTGTCGCGACGGGGCACGTGTCACACCCCTGTCACTCCGACGCCTCGGTGCCTGGGATATGGCAGGCCACGAGCCAGTAACCGCGACCAGGGCCCACCAGCACGTTATGTCACTTCAACCGCAGTAAATCGCCCACGATCTCGACGTGGGATTAACTGCGCCCGTTACGCGCGCAATATGCGCTGTGTGCGTTTCTAACCGGCGCGCAGCCCACGCCGCACGATCTCAGCGCACGATTGATCCTGATTTTTCCGCTAGTAACGGCAACCCGAGGGGAGAGATAAATACCCCCTCGGCGCCTCCTCCTTCTCTTTCCTGCCCACTTCAATCTCTCGCCCCCTTGTCTCTCCGCCGCCGCAGAGCACGCCGCCACCGCAAATCCTTGCCGCGCCGCTGCTCCACGCGCCACCGGAAAGATCCCGAGAGAAACTCACCCAATCCACTCCAATCTCCCACCAATCTTCTCGCTTCCATGGCTCGCGGAGAAGATGACGCTGCTGCCCGCGCCGGATGGGAGGGCTCCGATGTCACGGCGGAGGACTGCCAATGGCTAGTCAAGACCCGCCGTGTCCCTCCCGGCGTGAGGTGCAGGCAGCCAGACAACGAGATCGTCCCCACGCCGGAGAAGGACGAGTACGCCGTCTTCCTCGCGCACTTCAAGCGCGGATTCGGCCTCCCTGTCTCCGACTTCTTCAAGGAGTTCCTCTCCAACTTCGGGTTGCAGCCGCACCATCTCCCCCCAACGCCATGGTGATGCTCGCCTTCCACGCGGTGGTCTGCGAGGCGTTTCTCGGCGTGTACCCAACTATGCACAGTTGGGCACGCTACTTCTTCTTCCGGAAGCAGAGCATCCCCAACCCGGGAAACACGGAGAGCGCCCGCGCGATGACGAAGACGGGGAGCGCCATGATGCTGCAGCACTCCACTGGTAGCCACCCGCGCATCAAGGGATTGGAGACAATGCGCAAGTGGCAGCGCAGCTTTCTCTATGTCAAGAATGTCGCCACCGAGGAAGGGAAGCCAATCCAGGACCGGATAGAACTCCCGAGATGGAAGAATGTGAGGCCAACCCAGCAGAACTAGGGGTACAACCCGAAGAACAACATCGAGGACGACGTTCAAATCGAGGCGCACCTCGCCGAGTTGAAGGAAGAGGGATTCTGCCGCGATGATCCCATCGCGTGCTGGATCTCGCGCCGCGTGCTCCCGCTCCAGCGCCGCTCCCACAAGATGTGCTACATGGGAGGACGTCGGGACTGCACGAGGACCACCACCTTCGAGCTGAGCACAGCTGATGTCGCCATCTGGGCGAGATCCATCACGCAGACATCCCTCTCCGACACCTGGCAGTACGGCTTCGTGCCGTATAGCCGCACCAAGCCAATCGAACAGGTTAGTCTTATGTGCTTTTCCTCTGCACTCTGATACCGAGTAGAACATTATAGACACTCTGGTAGGCTTCATATGCTTTGTGTTTGCATACCCTGTCGAGTAGAAACCCTTAGCTGAATATGCTTTGTGTTTGCATGCTATCCCGAGTAGAACATCTTAGCTCTGTATGCTTTATGTTTGCATGTTGTTCCGAGTAAAATAACTTAGGCGAATATGCTTTCTGTTTGCATGTCTTTCCGGGTAGAATTCCTTAGCCTTATATGCTTTGTGTTTGCATGCTATACCGGGTAGAATTCCTTAGCCTTATATGCTTTGTGTTTGCATGCTATACCGGGTCGAATTCCTTAGCCTAGAACTCAACTTACTCGTGCCATCTGCTTGCCCTTCCAGCACATCGACCACCAGGCAGAGGAGGATGACGAGGTCTTCGAGTCCAACTGGGACAGTGACAGAGAAGAGGACGACGAGAAGGCCTATGACACGCAGGAAACCCTCTGCATTCCGCATGCCACACAGCCAGGTAAGCACCGAGTCGACGCGTCTATCCGGGATTGGTCCGAGGAAGACGAAGGTGACCAAGTTCACCTGTTTGCTCACTCGCAACCCAACTTGATTTCCTTCTCTACTACTAATTCTTCTCCTTTTTCTTCCGCTTCTGCAGAGGATCCCGAGCACGAGGATGACGAGGAGGCCGAGGATCCCATCGACGTCCAGCCTCTCTCTGTGGCTGCTCCCACCACTCGGAAAAGGGCGGGCAGTGGTGCCCAAGAACCTGCTGCCAAGAAGCCCAAGAAAACCGAGAAGAAGAAGAAGATCACCACCGCCAGAAGGCAACTCCCCACCAGCAAAGGGTAGGTAACCTCATCTGAGTACCAAACTGCTCCCGCTTCTCGCTAGACTTTTCTCTGTTTTTCCCTTTCTGATTTCTTTCCTTCTTCCAGCGATCCCTTGGACGCTGACGCCGCCGCCGCCACTACTCGCACCAGCAAGAGGAAACCCGTTATCGACATCGAGAAGCTCGTCGATCTCTCCGAGGAGGAGGACGAGCCAGTGCAGCAGGATAGGGCGCGTGCGCCCTCTCCTGTAAAGATGGAAGAAGAGGACATCGGCGCCGAGAACGCGGGCGCTGGTGACCAAGAAGCCCAGGTAATGGAGCAGCAGACTGACGCGTACCAGAGCGCGCAGGATGCTGCTCATGGCGCGACACCTCCCTCTCCCCCAGCTGCCTCAGCTGGGGAGAATATCGATCAAGACCCCGAGAACCAGTACCATGCCACCCTTGAGCGGCAAGATGAGAACCCCGAGCAGCAGGAGGGAGAAGCTGCAGCTCAAGATGACCCCGCGGCCACGCCGCGGGTAGAGGAACCAGTAGACGCAAGACCCGATCCCGCTGCCGAGCAGCGGGTTGAGAAGATAGTGGTGGAGCCTGTCGTGCAGGACCAAGCGCAGCCAGACACTGCGCAGGGTAGCCGGCCCCTTGCGCCGCCTACCCAGCAGGCCATTCCACCGAAACAGAGCTCCACCAAGACTGCGCCGATCCCTCCACCGCAACCAAGCATCACCAAGACTGCAACCAAGACTGCATCTCTGCAGCAGCCTCCTCCTACTTCACGCCAAGCGCCTCCGTCCGCTTCTCGGACGGATACGGCCGCCAAGAAGACTGCCAATCCCGAAGCTGCCCCTGCCCGGAAGAATCCTGCGCGCAAGGCTGCGCAGGATGCTAGCCTGATGCCACCGCCCAAAGCACCTACTGCGTCAACCGGGAAATCGGCGGAGAAAAGCACGCAACTCACCATCGGCGCTTCTGGTGGATCTGCTGGCGCAGGCGCAGGGTCAAGTGCACAAGCTAGCTGTCCCCAATACCTGGTGTCTGGGTCCAAGCAATACGGCATCTCCTTGTCCAAAGGCGAGCAGCGGATGTCCGCTCTGAAGGGCGGCCAGGCCAAAGCAGTGGACGCCAAGCTCAAGGGCAAGAAACCCGTCGAGATCTACTCTCGTGAAGCCGGCGAGGATGATATCATCTCAGAAGGGCTGATGCAGGTTGTGGACCGGGTAGGCTTCATCGACAAGGTTTGGGAGAGCGAGTTCCACGGCATTGAGCAGTGGAACGACATCGTCTTGGGCGATATTGACCACTATCGCATCGATTGGAACAAGGCCGATCTCGACACCAATCCCATGACCATCGCCTCCGACACCAGCTCGCTGGCCGCGAAGCTGTTCGTCCTCCGCAAAGCCGCCGAGGACATTGAGCAGACATACGCTGTAAGTTTTCTTGCCTTTTCCGAGTTGCGGTTTCTCTTCTCTTTTGTTCTTCTTTTTCACCTTAGCCACTACCCAGTCCCCGAGATTCGGGCCGAGTAGGCGGGTGCTCAACCGAGTTGCCGTCTTCTCGGGCCAAATCTTCCAAAATTTGTCTAACTCCTTTTCTTTCTTTCTCACAGAATAGCCTCTTGAAGAGGACTAACCTGTTCCGACGGCTGCTCTGGAACCACAGCATCGCCAGGAAGCGCATTGCGGCCCTTGAAGCCGAGCGCAAGGATGATGCTGCCCTGGAGCAGGCGGCAGTGGAGCGCGCTCTCCAAATCTCTGAGATTGAAGGTTAGCTTTTAGCTATTCGGTTTGTGCGTTTTGTGTTTACGCCCGCTTTTTCTTTTTGCTCTAACGCCGTTTACTCTGTAGGCAAATTCAAAGAATTGCAAGAGCAGCACGAGCACTGCCACGTCTTCACCGCCTCCGCCGAGAGCAAGATCAAGGAGTTGGAGGGTGAGTTGCCAGCTACTCTGCTGTCTGTATCTTCTCCTCTACTTGATTACTCTGCTAACATTGCACTCCTTCTCACAGAAGAATATAAGAAATTCCGGGAAGAGCATCTGAACTGTTTGATGCCTGCCGAGGTGCAGCAGCAGCTGGCCACCCGAGATGCAGCACTCAAGAAAGAGCGCGACGCCGAGCGCGCCGAGTTCGAAGAAATGCAAGTGAAGTTGAAATCTGCTCTTGAGGATGCCTTGGAGACCAGGACAACAAGCAAAGCCAGAGAGAAGACGCTCGAGACGGAGCTTGCGGTGGTGAAAGAGCACAACTCGCAACTCATGCTCCAGCTCACCAGCGCACGCCAGATTGAGGACCGGCATATTGCTGACCAGGAGGGTTGGAAAACCAAGTTGGATGCGCTGCTGGTGGATCTCAAGCGTAAGTCTTCTCTTCTCTGCACCCGGTTGTTTTTCTTCTCCGCTACTTGGCTTGCTTTTCCTCTCACTCTTTCTTCTTGGTTTCATCTCTTCTTTGCCTCCAATTCTAACTCTTATCTGTCTCTCTCTAGATATCTTCCCTGAACTCCGTGCCGCCGGCACTCCCGCTCTAGCAAAGGCACAACAGGTCCGAGCTGATTCCGGGATGCCTGTCGACACCAAGTCCATCATCAACGACAACCTCATGAAGATCAAGTCACAGCTTCGCCAACTCAGAGGCCTGGGCACCAGCATGGTGTCCACTGTCTATAAGCTTCATGACTTGTTCTGGCCGGACCAAGATGCGCCAAACACCTTCACCGCGCTTGCCGAGAAGCTGGACGGTGTGAAGGCCGAGCTGAAAAATTGGCGTGCTTTCGCAGCTCGGGCAGGCGCGGACCTGCTGCTTCCCTTCGTCTGCAGCTGGTATGAAAATCTGAACCTTAACACAATCCTCGAGATGCGCCATGGCTCCAAATGGTCCGACGACCCCGACTGCGTTGCTCGCCACAAGGCAACAACGTACGAGGTAGCTTCCTACGCGGACACCGCCACCTTCATCGACGGCGTCACCGAGCCCGACACCGAGGTGGAGAGCGAGGGCGACAACGAAGATGAGGACACCGAGTCAGATGACTTGAGCTTCTTCGATGATGGTGCCGCCAAGGGAGCTGCCGGGAAGCGGAAGGGCAAAGTTGATGAAGCAGCCGAGGCGTCGGAAGCCAGCACCCAGGAGGCCGCCATCACCACCGAGATAGTGATCCACGATGCAGCTCCCGAGTTGGGCTCGTCTTCTGGCGCGGCGCTTGACGACGCGGCGCTTCTCCGGACTCAGTCCGCTGCATCTACTTCAGCCACCGATCCCATCTCGGTGGCCACTGCCACTTCTGATGCTGCCAATGCCAACATCGAGGCTGATGCTGCCAATGCCAACCTGGACAACACCGCTACCTCCAACTAGTGCTCTCCTGAAAACACATATGCTCTAGAACTTTTATCAGATCCCCGGTATGTCGGGTGCAGATGTATCAAACAATTATTGTTTCCGTTGCTACTCAGTTTTATTTCCTTTGAAGTTTGATATTTGATATTTGAGCGATTCTGGCTCGACGCCGGGTTGCGTTAATATGCAAGTCCCCGAGTTGCATTTTTTATCCGCTCTTCCTTTTTATCTCAGCTCTTACCTGCAACTTGTTGCTTTTTTGGTAGTCGAGTCACAAGAGTTCAAAGTTGGAGTTTCAAATACTCAGCCACTTAGAGAAAACATAGTAACGCTGCCCACCACTTAGCCGAAAAAAAAAAACAAAAAACGGTAAAAAACACTCTATTCGGTTGCCACACGCTTCCTTTCCTTTGCAATTTTTCATGTGTTCATTGACCCTTTGGCTTGTTCTCTGGCTTGCCATGAAGCCGGGTTACGGACATCAGCAGAGTCGCAGAGTGTCCGGTGAGTTTAAACACACTACTTTATTTTCTTTTGAAATTCTAAGTGGTTCAACCGAATAGACAAAGTAAAGCAAAGTAAAGACAAGGAACAACTTGGACGAGGGCAGTCCCCGAGTTCAATTTCAGATTGCCGAATAGAAGTTTAACTCGGATAAAAGAGTACATACATAGTTTGCTCACGAATGAAAACGGCGAAGTAGAGCTACATTCCAAGGACGCTGTATTCCTCTCCTGCTCTATCCGGCCTGTCCTTCTGAGATGGCTGTGCGTCAACAAGATAATAGGCATCATTGTGTAGAGCCTTTCTCACAATGAATGGCCCTTCCCACGGAGGAGATAGCTTGTGCATCCTGGCCGTGCGCTACACGAGCCTAAGCACCATGTCTCCTTCTCGGAAAACCCTTGGGTTCACTTTCCGGCTATAATACCTCCTCAAATTTTGCCGATAAACAGCTGAACGTGACAGAGTTAGCTCTCTTGCTTCTTCCAGCAGGTCAACGTCATTTTCTCGAGCTTCTCTAGCCTCTGCCTCCGTGTAGAGCATTACACGGGGCGAGTCATGCTCTAGGTCAGTGGGCAACACGGCCTCAGCTCCATAAACCAGAAAGAATGGCATGTAGCCGGTTGACCGGTTAGGGGTAGTCCTTAGACTCCACAACACCGCTGGCAACTCGTCTAGCCAACACCCAGGCGTTTTCAGCAATGGCTCAATCATCCTTGGCTTTATGCCTGATAGCACCATGCCATTTGCTCTTTCAACTTGCCCATTGGAGGCGGGATGTGTAACAGATGCAACATCTAGCCTGATCCGCTTCTCTCTGCAGAACCTCGCAAAAGCACCTTCAGCAAAATTTGTGCCATTGTCCGTGATGATGCTGTGCGGGTAGCCATATCTCAGGATTATATCCTTCAGGAAACTCACAGCTGTGGCTCCATCACACTTCCGAATAGGCTTCACCTCAATCCACTTTGTGAACTTGTCAACCATGACCAAGATGTGCGTCATGTTGCCTCTAGCCGGCTTGAAAGGACCCACCATATCCAAACACAAAACAGCAAATGGCCAAGTAATAGGAATGGTCTTCAACTCGGAAGCTGGCATATGAATCTTACTTGCAAATCTCTGGCAGTCGTTGCACTTCCTCACGATATCTTCAGCTTGCTTCAAGGCAGTGAGCCAAAAGAAACCATGCCGAAAAGCCTTGTTGACCAGAGCCCGAGAAGAGGCATGATGCCCGCATTCTCCTTGGTGTATCTCCACCAGAATTTCTTCTCCTTCCGCTGGCTCTACACAGCGCTGCAGCACACCAGTAGGACTTCTTCTGTGCAGCACATCTCTGAAGATGGTATAGCCCTTGGATCTTCTCTGGATTTGCCTCGAGGTAACCTCATCACTTGGCAAGGTGCCGTCCTTTAGAAAGGATAATATGGGCATAGCCCAACTCGGTGTCTCCCGGATGGGAAACACTGGTTCGTCCATCTTCATTGGATCAGCTACCACTTCTTTTTCTTCTGAGTTGGGAACGAGTCTCCGAAGCCCTGAGCGGTTGGCAAGGACTTCCTCAATGAATGCGAAAGTCCCCGAGTTGGGAGGGGCAGTCCCCGAGTAACAGGGGACAGTCCCCGGGTTGCAGGTGCCAGTCCCCGGGATGGCGACGGCAGTCCCCGGGTTCTCTTTTGCAGCCTCCCAATCAATCTCCATTGGAACAGCTTCCTCACCAGGCAGAGAAGGAACGAAGATGGATTCCGAGTTGGGGGATGCCTTGATAGATGGCTTTCTCAAATGCTCCAAGGCAATCCCAGCTGGGATGTACTGCCGAGAAGACCCCAACTTGGACAGCTCATCAGCTGCCTCATTCTCTGCTCGGTGTATGTGTTGGAACTCACATCCTTCAAAGAATCCCGTCATGGTTTGCACCAGGAAGCCATATGAGGCCATGTTGGCATCTAGAGCATCCCAAGTGCCTGATACTTGATGCACAACCAGATCCGAGTCGCCATAGCATATGATGCGCTGCACGCCAACCTCCTTGGCCACCTTCAAGCCGTGTACCACGGCCTCGTACCCTGCCACATTGTTGGATGCCTTGAAGTGAATTTGCAGCACGTACTTAAGTTGATCTCTCTTGGGTGACGTGAGCACCACGCCAGCACCAAGGCCTTCCTTCACTTTGGAGCCATCAAAATGCATCTTCCAGTAGTCGGATACCAGAGTAGGAGGCTCATACTGCACCTCAGCCCAATCCATCAGAAACTCCGCCAGAATCTGCGACTTGATGGCTTCTCTTCTCGCATACGCGGGAGCGTACGCGGCCAGTTCAATAGCCCATTTGGCTACTCTGCCACTTGCTTCCTTGTTGCCCATAATGTCCGAGATGGGAGCAGAACTCACCACAGTGATGGGGTGCTCTTGGAAATAGTGCTTCAGCTTCTTGGCGCCCAGGTACACGCCGTAAGTCATCTTCTGGTAGTGTGGGTAGTTCTGCTTGGAGCTGGACAGCACCTCACTGAGATAATACACAGGCCGCTGCACAGTCTTGCCTTCCTCTTCTCTTTCCACCACAATCACAACACTGACCACTCGATTAGTAGCTGCAATGTACAACAGCATTGGCTCTTTGGGTAGCGGGCTAGCCAAGATGGGAGCGCTACCCAGCATGGCTTTCAGCTCCTTGAACGCCACATCAGATTGCGGTGTCCAGACGAACTTGTCGCTTTTCTTCATCAACTGATACAGGGGCAAGGCCTTCTCGCCCATTCTGCCCAGGAAGCGGCTCAGAGATGCCAAGCAACCAGTGAATTTCTGCACATCCTTCAGGGATCTCGGCAAAGACATGATCTCAATAGCTTTTATCTTTGAAGGATTGGCCTCAATGCCCCGACTGGATACCAAGAAGCCGAGTAGCTTGCCAGCCGGGACGCCAAAGGTGCATTTAGTCGGGTTCAGTTTCATCTTGTACTTGCGCAAGTTGGCAAATGTTTCCTCAATGTCACTGAGCAGAGTATGTGTTTTATTCGTTTTGATGACAATGTCATCTACGTACACCTGCACATTTTTGCCAATTTGATCATGCAAGCATTTCTGCATGCATCTCTGATAGGTAGCCCCAGCATTCCGCAACCCGAAACACATGACACGATAGCAATAAGCCCCGTACGGGGTAATGAAAGCAGTCTTTATTTGATCAGCAGGGTTGAGAGCTATATGATGAAAACCAGAGTAGGCATCTATGAAAGACAAAAGCTCACAACCAGCGGTGGAATCGATCACCTGATCAATGCGGGGTAGCGGAAAGGGATGCTTGGCGCAGGCCTTGTTCAGGTCGGTGTAGTCGACGCACATGCGCCACGCGGTATCCGCCTTGGGATCCTCCTTCTTCTTCTCAACCATCACCGGGTTGGCTAGCCAGTCCGGATGCAAAACCTCCATGATGAAGTTGCATTTCAGCAACTTGGTGATCTAATCACCGATGGCCTTCCTCCTCTCATCTCCGAAGCGGTGCATCGCCTGCTTCACTGGCTTGGCATCATGCCGCACGTGTAGAGAGTGCTCAACCAACTCCCTCGGGACACCTGGTAAATCCTCATTGGACCAGGCGAACACGTCTCGATTCTCACGGAGGAAGTGGATGAGCTCGCTTTCCTATTTCTCTCCCAAACCGGCGCCAATGATGGCAACACGTTCCGGGAACTCGGGGTCAACCTGGACCTTCTTTGTCTCTTGGGACGCCTGGAACGCAGTCCCATACTGGGAACTCGGCATCCCAGGCGCACCGCCTTGCGCAGCTTGCGCCATGGACACCACCTCGTACATCTTCTTCTTCTCGGCAGCAATGACCATGGATTCCGCCAGCTGAGAACCAGCGGAGGCACACTCCATAGACTTCTTGTAATCACCCGAGATGGTGATCACTCCATTGGGGCCAGGGATCTTCATCTTCAAGTATGCCGCATGGGTTGAAGCCATGAACTTGCTGAGAGCAGGCCTACCGAGTAGGGCGTGGTACGGGCTCTGGTGGTCAACCACCTCGAATGCCAAGCTCTTAGTGCGGCAGTTTTCCCTGGTGCCGAATAGGACGTCTATCCAGACGCGGCCGATTGGAGAGCAAGACACTCCCGGCACAATGCCATGGAAAGTGGTCCTGCTGGGTTGCAGCATGTTCTCGACCATCCCGAGCTTCTCGAGTGTGTCTTTGTACACAATGTTGATGCTGCTGCTGTTGTCCACCAGGACCTTGCTGAATCTCACGTTCTTCCGAGCGCCCAAGAAGGTGGGATCCACCACCAAGGCGTAGCTACCCGGGTTGGGCATCACCCTGGGATAATCTACTCTGGACCATGTGATCTCTTGGTTGCACCAGTGCAGGTAGTGGGGCACAGCAGGAATCACAGCATTGACCTCCATCACGCGCCTGTGCAGAGACTGCTTGTCGGCGGGCTCAGAGGTGAAGATCATGTAGCTCTCGTGGTGTTCCTGGTACTGGTTGCGGTCTCCACCACCATTGTTGCTGTTGTCGTTGTTACCTTGATTGTTGTTGTTGTTGTTGTTGTTGCCTCTGTTGTTGTTGCGGGTGTAGAAGTTGCGGTTGCGGTTGTTGTTGTTGTTGTTGTTGTTGTTGTTGCGGTAGCCGTCGTTGTTGAAGTAGCGGTTGGCTCCTAAAGCCACCTGGTTCACATTCTCTCTTCTCGGGAAGGCTGCCGGCCTGGGAGCAGGTGCGCGAGCAGGCTGCACATTGGCATTCGCAGCTGGCAGAGGAGGAGGAGGGGGCAGGCCCTCGTTCTTGATCTGTTCCCACCCGCTGCATTGCCGAGTAGTGTGGTTGGCTGGCCTGGCTGGATGCCGAGTGTGGAAGCTACACGGGCCATCCTTCATATCCGTGAAGATGAAGTTTGGTGCAGGACCCGAGTTGCCGCTACCCTGCTGGGGAGCGTTATATGGCTTCTTGCCTTGGCCCTGATTTTGGTTTTGCCCGTACTGGGCTCCAACAGTTTTTTGCCTTTGGCTACTCCCAGCAGCCGTAGTCACAACATTGACCTCCTCAGGATCATACCGAGTATCAATCCGGTCACCTCTGCGCTTGTTGCGGAAATCATTGCGCTTGTTGTTGTAGTTCCTTCTCGGCTCAGGGGAGTCCACCAGAGGCTGAGTTGGGTCGCCGAGTGCATACATGTCCGCGATCTTGATGGTCTCAGCAAGGGTACTCGGCATCTCGCGCTGCAGCTTCTGCCACAACATGCTGCCATGCCTGCAGCCCTGCGCAAACCAAGTGATGGCCTGAGCCTCATTCACACCTTCGCAGGTGTTTCCCAAGGTGCTCCACCGAGTAAGATACTCGTGGTCCGTCTCCTCTTCCTGCTGCTTGCAAACGGACAACTGCTGCGGCCTATTCGGCCTCTTGTGGGTGCTGGTGAAGTTGCTGATGAACGCCTCCGAGAAATCCAGCCAACAATTGATACTGTCCTTGGGCAGGTTGTTGAGCCAAGTCCGAGCTGGACCCTCAAGCATCTGCGGAACATACCGCACAGCCCATCTCCGGTTGCCGCCCGCAATGTGCACGGCTGTGACATAGTCGATCAACCAATCTTCTGGCTTGGTGTTGCCGTTGTAGCTCTTGGTCCCTCTGGCCAGCTGGAAATGGTTCACGGACGGCTCGTTCATGATACGAGCACAAAAACATTCTGGGCTAGGCGGCCCCCTGTTCTCGAGTTGCGCGGATAAGTTAATCCGGTCCAGCTTGTATCTTGCGTCGGTGGGCTCCAACATGCGGTCACCCAGACGATCAGCAACATTCCTTGGGTCAGCGTAGCCGGCCAACCCCATCGCCGAGTAGCCGTCATCGTATCTGTTCTCCTGCACAATAGCAGGCTGCACCACAGGGTTGGCGGCTGGCGCAGCTGCACGCGGCTGCGCTGCAGCAGGCTGATGCGTCCTCTGCCGAGTAGGCTGAGCAGCAGGACGCCGAGAAGGCCCCGCGTTGTCTCCGCTATGCCCCTTACTGTGAGCTTTATGGGCTTGATAGCCTGCTCCTGTAGTAGTGTGTTTCTGACCGGACGGTCGCGGCACAACGAGCTGTTTCGCGGCGACAGCCGGGTCGTACACCTGCATCTGTCTGTCTCTTCCAGAGCGTGCACTCTGGTCCCTCTCACGGCTGGGATGCGGTGATGAGGCCTGATCCGTAGATCTGACCGCAAGCGAGTGCACGACCTGAGAAGCACCAGCACCAGGGTTGGCTTTCCGGAACTCCTCATTCTGCCTAGCAGCCTCTAGCACTAGCTCATTGAGGCTCTCCTGCTGCCTAACGCGCGCGTCGCCGGCAAGGTTCGGCAACTCAGCAGCTACTGCCTCTGCGGCTCTAAGCGTTTTGGCGGGGGTGCTGTATCTGGGTCTGGTGGAGGTGTTTGCGGTGGCAGACTGACTAGGAACCTCATCAACGGTCGCCATCTCGGCGCCTAAGTTGCGACGAGTAGCGCCTACCTTGCTAGACTTCCTAACAACAGGAGTAAAGCCGTGGGCCTTGTTGTACTCGTTCTGATCTAGGCTAAGCTCAAGCCTAACCTTTTCGAGCTCCAGGTGCTCAGCGAGCAGCTCCTGACGTTGCCGGTCGAGCTGCGCCGTCATGGTCAAGAGCTCAAGCTCGGTGGGAGGCGGCATGCCCATCCGCACGGCGGATGCCGGTATCGTCGGTGTAGTGGAGAGAGGGATGTTGGAATCCTTCTCGTAGGGCTTGTGGGTCCTCCCACCAGCACTCGCGCCAGCAAGATCCTCGATGACTCCCGCGGCAGCAGCCGCGCCCTTCCCGGCATCGATAGCCGGGCCGGTCATCATCACCTCCACGCTGTCCGCAGAACAGCTAGTTGGCCTTCCGCGGGAAGCGAGGACAGCAGGGGGATCATCCGCGACCAGCACCTCCTCCGGGAACTCGCGGACGATGACGGTGGCGACGTAGACGAGGTGCGAGCCGAAGGAGAGCACCGAGCCGCCTACCGGCATGGGCTTCCCGCCGAAATCTCCGGCGTTATCGGTGACGAAGTCGAAGGAGCCGAATCTGTGGACAAGGCCACAGACCACGCGCTCCCCAGTAGCAGAAACGAGTCCCGTCCGAACATGGACTCCAGCCAGCGCCGCTGGTTGCCCCACGGTGGGCGCCAACTGTCGTGGTGGTGTCACGGCAGATGCCATGGGATGGCTAATTGTTTGGGGTCGATGGACGCTGGAGGTGCTCGGGGAGGGATCACACGGCGAGTAGCCGCGTGTGGGATGAATCAAACACAACAAACACCAAGATGTTACCCAGGTTCAGGGCCCTCGTGTGGAGGTAACACCCCTACTCCTGCCTCTCTCTTTATATGGGTGTTTACCGAGTAGCCACAGTACAATCAGGCCTTCAGCCGAGTAGCCACTCTCCTCTCTAGTTCTTTCTACGTGAAGCCAATGTTCAGTGTCCAAGCCAACGCAGCGAACCTCTCACAGGAGGAGGCAGGGCACCTTATATACTGGTGCTCAGTCGAATAGAAAACAACTATAAAGTACAACGAGATGCGACAGGTGCACTGCAGGACAGCGCACGCCTCCGGCTTCCCGCTGACGCTTGCCCCGTAAGTCGTTGCGTCGTTCGGAGATGGGACCTGTCCACCTTTGTCAGTGAGATAGGGTAGGCCCCTAGCCCTGTCCTGTCCCCTCTGTTAGTGACAGGACTTGACAGGCGCCTACCTCCACTGTAGCCACGTCGTAGCACGGATAATCACGCGCTCCGTAAGTTGAACCGCGCGCCGTACGGACGCAGGATACGCGGGATCCTGTGTCCGAACGGCTCCATTGACTTCTGGCCCGAGTAGGAACCCACTCCCTCTACTCGGACCACTTCCTCTACTCGGAAGAACACAACTTACTTGATTCTTCCTCCTGGCCATCAGTATGTACGGCCGGATAGCAGTCGACCGGGTAGCAAGCACCGGGTAGCCAGCTACTCTGCCAAACACCCCTTCTGACCTTGCCTTTAGCACTTTCCTTACCCCTACTCGGGGGTAACCCCCCGACAAATAAGCCTAGGCTTAGCATCTTTATTTTACATAAGGTACTTAATAGCAGCATGATCAGTATGAATAGTAAATTTAGAATCAACAATATACTCTCTAAATTTATCACAAGAAAAAACTACAGCTAGGAATTCTTTTTCGGTGGTCGCGTAATTCTTTTGAGCAGCATCAAGATTTTTACTAGCATAATCTAAAGATTACATCCTTGGGTGAAGACCGGTGCTTTCCAGAGCGTTTGGATTTTTGGCCGTTAGATCTTCGCCGCAGCGCGATCTCGACTGTCCGTTTCGGTTGTGATATTTTTTTACAGTTTTTGGTCCCACCGATCACTGACTTAGCGGGTGTAAGATTTGGTCCGCACAGCTTTTTCCTCAGCAACTGGGCACCTTTGTCCGTCCGATCTGAGAATCGTTTCCGCGTCAATCTAAGCCGTCCGTTTCTTGACAGCCTGAGGTAGAAACCCCAGGTGAAACCCTAGCCGCCACTCTCCCTGCACGCTCGCACTGCCTCCTCCTTCTACTCCTCCCGCGTCCTCCCCCATTGCCCTACTCCTCTCCCTCGAGCCGCCATGTCCCACCCTGGTTCCCGCCTCCATCCCCAATCCCTGCCTGCACCAGGTGACCGGGAAGAGAGTTGGAGGTCGATTTTGCACGAGGGTCCAGTGATTCAGCGAGGAACGTCTGGTGGCCGGTGGCAGCAGCGTAGCCCGGAGGAGGTGCTGCACTCCATCTCTCCCTCAAGTGGTCAGGTACTCTCTCTCTCTCTCTCTCGGCACAGCCATGCAGGCCCTGCAGCCATGACCATGGCTCCGCCGACCACCCACTAGGCTCTACCAACATAGCACCCACCATATTCATCTAAAATGTTATGTTTATTCCCTTCATGAAGGATGTCGAGTGTTGGACACATGCAGGACTTCATAATGAATAACATTTAACTTCTTATCCATCCGCTGTCCAAGAACAACACCTACAGCATAATCACTAGCATCACACATAATTTCAAACGGTAAATTCCAATCAGGTGGTTGAACAATAGGGCCAGATATTAAAGCCTTCTTTAAAATTTCAAAAGCTTCTCTACAATCTTCATCAAAAACAAAAGGTACATCCTTTTGAAGAAGATTAGTAAGAGGCTTTGATATTTTAGAGAAATCTTTAATAAACCTTCTTTAGAAGCCAGCATGACCAACAATACTACGAATACCTTTGACATCCCTTGGACAGGGCATTTTCTCAATGGCTTCAACTTTAGCTTTATCAACTTCAATACATCTTTCAGATATTTTATGTCCAAGAACAGTTCCTTCATTAACCATAAAATGGCATTTCTCCCAGTTAAGAACAAGATAAGTCTCCTCACATCTCTGCAAAACTTTATCAAGATTCTGCAAACAGTTATCAAAAGAAGTTCCATAGACGGAGAAATCATCCATGAAGAATTCCATTATTTCTTCACAAAAACCATGAAAGATAGCAGACATGCATATTTGAAAAGTAGCAGGAGCATTACATAAACCAAAAGGAATACGTCTATAAGCATAGGTTCCATAGGGACAAGTGAAAGTTGTTTTCTCTTGATCAAGCTTTTTAACAGCGAGAAAACACAGAATAACCGTCAAGAAAGCATAAATGAGTTTTCTTAGACAAACTTTCTAACATTTGATCAATAAAAGGAAAAGGATAATGATCTTTCTTAGTGACCTTGTTAACATTCCTAAAATCAATGCACATCCTATAACCAAGTACTACTCTTTGAGGAATAAGTTCATTATTTTCATTTGGCACAACAGTCATCCCTCCTTTCTTAGGGACACAATGCACAGGACTAACCCATCTACTATCAACAATAGGATAAATAATACCAGCATCAAGGAGTTTCAATACCTCATTTCTTACCACATCCTTCATCTTAGGATTTAAACAACGCTGATGTTCAACAACCGGCTTTGCATTAGGTTGAATATTAATAGCATGCTGACATATAGTAGGAGAAATCCCCTTAAAATCATCAAGAGTATAACCAATAGCACATCTATGTTTCTTCAATATCCCCAATAATCTCTCCTATTCTTTATCAGAACGTTGAGAACTAATAATAACAGGATATAATTTCTTATCATCAATATGAGCATATTTAAGATTATCAGGCAAAGGCTTTAAATCAAAAATGTGATCCTCCTTGGGTGGTAATGTGGTACCCAAGTCTTCCACAGGTAAATTATGTTTCAGCATTAGGAAAATATCATCAATTTCATTCCTTTCTTCCATAAAGACATCACTTTTGTGGCCTTCCATGTATTGCTGCAAAGGATTGTTAGGAGCAAGAGAAAAAGCAGCCAATTGTTAGGAATTAAACGACGCTGATGTTCAACAACCGGCTTTGCATCAGGTTCAATATTAATAGCATGCTAACATATAGTAGGAGAAATCCCCTTCAAATCATCAAGAGTATAACCAATAGCACCTCTATGTTTCTTCAACATCCCCAATAATCTCTCCTCTTCTTTATCAGAACGTTGAGAACTAATAATAACAGGATATAATTTATTATCATCAATATGAGCATATTTAAGATTATCAGGCAAATGCTTTAAATCAAAAACAGGATCCTCCTTGGGTGGTAGTGTGGTACCCAAGTCTTCCACAGGTAAATTATGTTTCAGCATTGATGGCTGATGTAGGAAAATATCATCAATTTCATTCCTTTCTTCCATAAAGACTTCACTTTTGTGGCCTTCCATGTATTGCTGCAAAGGATTGTTAGGAGCAAGAGAAAAAGCAGCCAATTGTTAGGAATTAAACGACGTTGATGTTCAACAACCGGCTTTGCATCAGGTTCAATATTAATAGCATGCTAACATATAGTAGGAGAAATCCCCTTCAAATCATCAAGAGTATAACCAATAGCACCTCTATGTTTCTTCAACATCCCCAATAATCTCTCCTCTTCTTTATCAGAACGTTGAGAACTAATAATAACATGATATAATTTATTATCATCAATATGAGCATATTTAAGATTATCAGGCAAAGGCTTTAAATCAAAAACAGGATCCTCCTTGGGTGGTAATGTGGTACCCAAGTCTTCCACAGGTAAATTATGTTTCAGCATTGCTGGCTGATGTAGGAAAATATCATCAATTTAATTCCTTTCTTCCATAAAGACATCACTTTTGTGGCCTTCCATGTATTGCTGCAAAGGATTGTTAGGAGCAAGAGAAAAAGCAGCCAATTGTTCAACTTTATAATTCTCGTTAGGTAATTCGGCTTCATAAGGTGTTTTAGCAAATTTGGAGAAATTAAATTCATAAGACTCTCCATCAAACTTTGTAAGGATTTTCTCCTTTTTACAATCTATAATAGCACCACAAGTGTTTAAGAAAGGTCTACCGAATATAATAGGACAAGTATCACTAGCAGAAGTGCCTAGTACTAGAAAATCAGCAGGATATTTAGTTTTACCACATAAGACCTCCACATCTCTAACAATACCAATCGGAGAAATAGTTTACCTATTAGCAAGTTGAATAATCACATCAATGTCTTCCAGTCCACAAGAACCAATTTCATTCATGATTTCTTTATAAAACTCATAAGTAATAGCACTAGAACTATCACCAATATCACATAAACCATAATAGAAATGATCACCTATCCTCACAGATAGCACATGAACACTAGGTTTCCTAGATTTACTAGGATGAGAGACAATATTAGAAGCATCTTCACAAAATATAATGTGTCCCTCTTCTACATTTTCAGAAACAAGGTCCTTTACTATTGCTACTGTAGGTTCTACAGTTATTTGTTCCTCAGGTTCTACAAGTTTCCTTGCACTTTTATTAACCACACTAGCTAACATAGAATGTTCTATTACCTTACCAGGGAAATGCATTTTCTCAATATAAGGTTCGGGCACAATAGAAAAAACAGTATGAACTTCTATATCTCTAGCAGGAACACAATTAATAGTATCTTTATAAAGTGCATGGTACTTATCCCATTCCTTTTTCGGAATATCAATGTAAGAAGCAAAAGCCTTATATAAGTTTGCAGCAACTTGAGAATCAAGACCATAAACAACACTAACATTATGAAAATCCTCGGATGACATAAAAGTTTGAATGCATTCATAGTCAAAATTTATACCTGACTTTCTATCTTTGTCATTCTCCCATGCTTCAGTGTTTTCTTGAATACGTTCAAGAAGATCCCATTTAGCTTCATCCTTCATACGTGTAAATGATCTAGACCAAGAAGCATCCAATAAATCCTTATCATGAAGAGGAAGCCTTGCATATAAATTATTAATGACAATATTACTGGGGAGCTCATGAATGGGGCATTTGAGCATTAGTAACTTCAATCTCCCCCATGCTTGGGAAATACTCTCTCCTTCATGAGTTCAAAAATTATATATATAATTCCGATATCTATGGATTTCACTTGGAGGATATAATTTAGAATAAAACAGAGGTACAATTTCCTCCCATCCAATAGTCTGGCAATTTTTCAGCAGTTTGAACCATTCAGCTGCTCGGCCTGTCAATGATATAGAGAATAATTTCCTCTTCACTTGGCTCATTGTAATAACTGCACACTTGAAAAACTCTCATAATTCATGTAAAAAGAGCAAATGATCACCGGGATGGACAGTTCCATCACCTGATAGCAGTTATCCCCAGCATATTTAGCAATCTTTATAGATATTTTATAAGGATCCAGATCATCAGGCGGTGGGTCACTTACTACCCTAGCAGTGGTAGCAGTGCCCGCAAATAAGGACTCAAAAGGAGATCCAAACATAGTGTAATAAAGCAGTAGACAGTAATAAAAACAACACTTACAGTAGAAGCAGCCTTTATCAATTCCACTTCCCAATAGCGCTTCAGTCCCCGACAACGGCTCCAGAAAATAGTCTTGATGACCCACAAGTATAGGGGGTGTATCGTAGTACTTTCGATAAATAAGAGTGTCGAACCCAATGAGGAGCAGAAGGTGTTGACAAGTAGTTTCGATGAAAGAATAACTATAAATACTGGAAAATAGATTTGTAGGGGTTTTTGATATTGCAGATAAATAAAGTGCGAGTAAATAAAATGCAGTAGTAATAATTGCAGCAAGTGGCCCAATCATTTCTTAAGAAAAGGACAAGCCGGTGGGTTTACTTATGATTAACAAACGTTCTCGAGGACACACGGGAGATTTCTGTCAAGTGCTTTTGTTCCATGCAACGGAATAATTTTGGTGTTTTGATAAGTGTTGTGTGGGTGAACCTATGATAATGTACCGTACCATCCAAGAACAATACATACTTGTGATTATACCTCTTGCAAGCATCCGCAACTACAAGAAAGTAATTAAGAAATAAATCTAACCACTGCTTTAAACTCCGGGATCCTACGCTCCCTCGTGTAATGGTTTCCTAAAGGGGGTTTAGGTTTCTGTCACTCCGGCAACCGCACAATTAGTAGCCAAATACACAATGCATTCCACTAGGCCCATAAATGGTGAAGTATCATGTAGTCTACGTTCACATGACACCACTAGAAGAATAACACCACAACTTAAATATCAAACATTAAATATTACTCAACATTACTTCACTACTAACAACTTGACTTATCCCACGTCCTCAAGAACAACACGAACTACTCACAATACATCATATGGATCATGATCAGAGGTGATATAGTGGATGATAACAATCTGGTCATAAAGTGCAAACACCGATAAATCTCACAAGCATCAACTACTAACAAGTAATCCACACCGGGAGAGAGATCTAATGCAAAATAATGATAGAGGCCCCTAATTTTTTACAGCGGGATGAAGGTGGATGATGAGGGTTATGGTGCTGGTGGTGATGATGATGATGATGCCGATCCTGATGATTCCCGGAGTGATGACGGTGACGATGGCGGTGATTTCCCCTCTCCGGAGAGGAAGTTCCCTGGCAGATTTCTCCCTGCCAGAGTGCTTTTCTCTCTCGGGTATTTTCCACCCCGAGGAGGCGGCGGAATAATTATCCGACGATGGAATGAGGCTTAGGGTTTCCTGGGGGACAGGCACGCCAAAGATATCCCCCAGAGGTGCGCCAGGGTGGCCCCCCTCTGGATCTCCTTCTGGCTGGTTTCTCCTTTGAACTTTTAGGACACCCCCGTTGTCCCACTTCTTCTTCTGATCTTCTCAAATATGGTATCTCGGCGGTGATTTTTTCCATCACATTCCTGGTCGAGGTGTTTATTCTCCAAAAATTATAAAACATGCAAAATAAGATCAAATAATATAAGAGATGCATCATAACTTGAAATATATCGATAAATAACAGAAAATTATGATATAAAATAGCGATGCAAAATGGACGTATCAAAGTGTCATGTAGTTGACGTTCACATGACACCACTAGAAGAATAACACCACAACTTAAATATCAAACATTAAATATTACTCAACATTACTTTACTACTAACAACTTGACTTCTCCCATGTCCTCAAGAACAACACGAACTACTCACAAGACATCATATGGATCATGATTAGAGGTGATATAATGGACGATAACAATCTGGTCATAAAGTGCAAACACCGATACATCTCACAAGCATCAACTACTAACAAGTAATCCACACCGGGACAGAGATCTAATGCAGAACAACAATAGAGGCCCCTAATTGTTACGGCGAAATGCCGATGGATGATGGTGCTGGTGGTGATGATGATGATGATGATGATGACGATCTTGATGATGCCCGGAGTGATGACAGTGACGATGACGGTGATTTCCCCTCTCCGGAGAGAAATTTCCCCGGAAGATTTCTCCCTTCCAGAGAGCTTTTCTCTCTCGGGTGTTTTCCGCCCGAGGCGGCGGCGGAATAATTCTTCCACGATGCTATGAGGCTTAGGGTTTCCTCGGGGCCAGGTACGCAAAAGATATCCTCCAGAGGTGGGCCAGGGTGGCCACACCCCTGGTGGCGCGGCCAAGGAGGGGCGCCACCTCATGGTGTGGCCCCTGATGCCCCCCTAGCTCTCCTTCTGGCTGGGTTCTTCCTCTGGACATCTAAGACACCCCCGGTGTCCCACTTCTTCTTCTTATCTTCGGAAATATGGTATCTCGGTGGTGCTTTTTCCATCAGATTCCTGGTCCCGGTGTTTATTCTCCAAAAATTATGAAACATCAAAATAAGATAAAATAACATAAGGGATGCATCATAACATGAAATATATCAATGAATAACAGAAAAATATGATATAAAATAGTGATGCAAAATGGACGTATCAAGAGTTTATGAAGTGTAATACTAATAGGGTTGAATATCAAAGAAAATAGGGTGGTGATGGTTAGGTATTGTTATATTGGAATGATATAGAATTCCATTGTACTTTTCAAAATATATTTCATTCATGTTCTTAAAACTAGCAATGAAAGATCTTATTTTTCAGTTTAAGAAATATAAAATATTGGAAGGTCAAGTCTTGGAAGAATGTTGAATACTGATTTGAAAACACACGGTAGTTATTTGATGTTTTTAAACACTTATCAAATGATTAGAACAAAACACCTGACACTATTGCCAGGACATGATAGACACTTAGAATTTGAATTCCTAAGACACTCTTCATAGTTGCAATGTATTTGAGATGCCCGTGGTATGCCATATCATAACCTTCGTGTTTGAAAAATAGGGTTCATTAATTGTATTCCACATTTGTTTTGAATTCTATTCTTAACTTGAAAATAGGACCATCTGGTCCTAACTTATTTTTGGAATTCATAAGTTAAACAAAGGGTTATTTTTGACACATTTGGATTGGGAATGCTTTTCTTTTTAATTTTGTATACCATTTGAAATTTTCTGAAAATATTTGAATAACTTATTATTTTCTCAATTTTAAATGTATTGAATGACTATTCAAACATTACCCATATTAAAACTTGTTCGGATGACTTTGAAAATATAGTAATTTTTTCATTTGTATTTTTGAGAAATTTGGTTTATAAATTGTATTTTCTGAATTATTGAATTATTCTTTATTTTTCTCAATTTTAAGTGAAGTAATTTGTATCAAAAAAAGTTCAATTTTATACTTCATCAAACACATTTTAAAAGTTTAGAAACATTTAGATTATATATTTTAAACATTTACACATTTATTTGTATTTTTTTGATAAGTGAATCAAAAGTTATTTAATTAATAAGATTATTCATTTTCTGCCATTTTTTATATTGACGGGTAGGACCCACCTGTTAGTTTTAATTAAAAAATAAAAAGAAAAATAATGACTCGGCAACGGAGAATTCTCCTGTGTTGAACTCAATCCATGTGATTTGGTACGAATTGATGAGTTTCATTTGCTCCATTAGATGGAGGGGTTCAGGACGAGTGCGGGGTTGTCGGCGTTCAGACCAAATGGTTAGTGGAGCTCCGGCGGTGACCACTGGCGCGCCAGCGGATGGTGGTGCGTGGCGGAAGTACAATTTCATCGACAAAGAATTTAAATGAGAAGCACCATAATGTGTGTGAGCTCACCAGGAGCGCGCATGGCTTTCCGGAGAGGAAAGGGGAGGCAGAAATCAGCGGCGGCGTAGTCTTTTCCGCGGCGGCGGCCAGAAAACAAGGCTTGTTTGCAGTGAATGAAAAGAAAACAAGGATTGCAGTAAAAAGAACAGTGCTTGAAGTAGGTTGTATTATCAGTGTAAAAGAATGGATCGGGGTCCACAATTCACTAGTGGTGTCTCTCCATAAAAGATAGATAACCGACTGGGTAAACAAAGTACAACTGGGAAATTGACATAAATAAAGGCCGCACCATAGTGCATATGCAAGACATGATGATTACTATGAGATTCATGCAGGCATTACAACATAATTCATAGACCGTAATCCAACTGCATCTATGACTAATAATGCACCCTCAGAACGCAATCCAAGCAGCCTTCGGGTATTAAGTTGCAAGCAACAGATTATTGCATTAAGTAAAGTGTGTAATGTAAACAAAATAATTGATCCTTGGATAAAGCATCGTTGTTTTATCCCTAATGGCAACAACACATCCCCCATCTGTCACGTTTCTGTCTCTCGAGAACATATGAAAGGGAGGTATGAACCCACTATTGAGCATAAATACTCCCTCTTGGAGTTACAAGCATCAACTTGGCCAGAGCATCTACTAGTAACGGAGAGCATGCAAGATCATAAATAACATAAACATGATAGATTGATAATCAACTTGACATAGCATTTAATATTCATCAGATCTCAGCAAACACAACATGTAGCATTACAGATAGATGATCTTGATCATGTTAGGCAACTCATAAGATCTAAACATGGTGGAATAAAGAGAAGAAGACGACCATCTAGCTACTGCTATGGACCCATAGTCCAAGGATGAACTACTCACGCATCAATCCGGAGGCAGGCACGATGATGTAGAGCCCTCCGGTGATGATTTTCCGTCCCAGCAGGGTGCCGGGGAGAGCTTGAGAACCCTCTCGAACTAGGGTTGATGATGACGGCGACTATGGAACTTTTCGTTGATGGAGGCTTGGTATTTAGGGTTTTCCAGATAAGAAGTATAAATAGGAGAAAGGGCGATGTCGGTGGGTGCCCGAGGGGCCCACAGCACCTGGTGGCGCGTCCAAGGGGGGCGCTGCCCTATGGTGTGGCCACCTGGTGGCCCCCTTCGGGTCTCCTCCGGACTCCGTGTACGTGACAGAAAAATAGGACATTGGGTTTTCGTTTCGTCTAATTCTGAGAATATTTCCACAACAACTTTTCTGAAACCAAAAGCAGCAGAAAATAGGAACAAGCATTGTGGCATCTTCTTAATAGGTTAGTCCGAGGAAATCCATAAAAAGGCTATAAAGTGTATAGAAAACATGTAGCGGCATGAAAACAAATGGAACATCAGAAATTATAGATAGATTTGAGACACATCAGCGGGCTTGAGGAGGAAGAGGAGAGAATTGAGGTTCTAGTGGTGGCTCAAATTTGTCCCGATGCGACGACCATGACAACTAGGGTTAGGGTTTCTGCGGGTCTTCCACAGAGAGCGAGAGGAAGTGAGAGAGAAGGGTATGGCGTCCTCTGCTCTTTTCCGCGTCTAGGAGGAAGGCAAGCAGGACGTGGCCACCGATGATGACGATCTCCTACGCCTTCTGGAAGAGGAAGAAGAAAGGATATCGAAATGGCAATTTTTGATAACCCCCTAAAGTTTTTATATTCACAAAGTGGTCCTACTGTCTTAAAAAACTGAGAGTAAACCATTGTTTTCAGGGCCATTTGTAAACATAAAAAATATTAAAAATCATGTTTGAAATCCTTATAAAAATACAACCTCACCAAGTTTTGTTTTGGTGAAATTGAACAAGATTGGTATTTTAACTTAGTGGGTTTACTTTAAGTGATTTTTGTTATTTCCTATAAATTTAAATTTCAAATGGACTCAAACTTATTTTTGATATGCTATGACATGAAAACAACGCCACCAATATTTTATTGAAAGAATTGTGTGTTTTACATAGTACAATTTTAGATATAATTCTTTTAGGGAAAAATTGGTAACACTTCTTAGTAGTGTTTTTATGTATTAGAAAAATCACCAACTATGGAATATTATTCCAAGTCTTACCAAATACTTTGGTTAGAAAATGAACTTGTTTTCTTTTATGATACTACGTCATTTTCATTATCGAAACTCTTAGAAATTTTGGTTGACATTTTACTTAGGTGTGTGTAAGCCATGTTTGCTATTTTATGTACTTGATCAAACGGAAAACATGAGTGGCTTTGGAATCTTATTTGTTTGCCTTCCACTCAGGTTCCAAGTATGGCTTTTATCCCATGGTTGTTTTGTTCACTCACATGAATGTGGTTGTTATCTCATGTGAGTTCAAGTGATGGAACTGATTATGTGGCTTTAGGATTTGGCTTTACTTTTTCCTTTGAATTCATATCCTTGGAGAAACACCATAAATCTCTGTTTAGCCTTCTAATTAGAAACTCGAATATGTTTCCTAAGTTATAATGTGGTTTCTTGTTTCCTCAGTTTTATTCTTTATCTTGGTTGATTGTAGAAGGAATGTTGGTGTATTGTTAACAAGGTAGCTAGTCTTGTCACCAAACCACTTTTCATATTCAACATGCTAAGATGTACTGGTTATTTAACCTTTTGTTAGTTGTATATGACCTTCCAGTGTTAGAGAATACAAAAGTTATTTGTTAACAATGTCTCGAAGCTTTACCAAACTACTTATATAAAACACTAACATTGGAATATCACCCTATTTCGTAAGGATTAACTAGAATAAATTTGGATATAAGAGTTTCCAAATTTTCACCGATGGATTGGCTTAACTCTTCTAGAATGTTCTAGAGAATCCTGCTGCAAGTCTTCTTGTTGTAATTCCTCTTTGCTTGTGGTTGCTTCTCTTGCTGAATGTCTTGGAGAAGCTACAGAGATAAGAAAATAATATGGTCTTGGCAAAGTAAAAGGATCTAGATTACGATTTAGTTAAAGCTTTTATTTTCCTTATTTGTACTTCCCATTTTCATTTCTTAAGATAAGAACATAGTCCATAAATTATGGATTTACTAAGATTCCATTTCATTTACTTTATAAAGGTTCTATCTTGTTATTATTCCCCTAGTTGTATCTAAAGCTACTTTAAGTGTTGAAGGTTCAATTTGTTTTAGAGATATGTAGTGCTTAAGAGATGATGACTTAAGATCATAGTTTGATCAAATGATAACTCAATGTATTAGGATCTCATATGCTCATTTGTGCAAGATGAATGAGACAATGAGCATATAAAGGTTATATGGGTTTAATGATATAAGTCATAGTTGTTAGCTGTTTTCTCAAGGTGTCATGTTATTACTTTATATTCTTCTCTTTATTATTTGGAGATATGTACATATTCCATAAATATATTATTATTATTATGTCATTTCCCACTTGTGGAGTTTGAATTAATGCTTGTTTGTATCAGTTGTGTTCTATTGAACCCTGGTCATTCACTTATAAAGTTTCACTTATTAGTTGTGAGATGATTTATAAAGGTGTTGTGTGAATGGATTGATAACTTAAGCAGTTCATGTTTTAAAAGAACATAGAATCTCCGTTGATGAGATTTATTCAATTGTGCATTACTAGTTTTAGGAAAACAAGATCCTCAGATATGTGATTGGGATACTCACCCCTCTTTGAACTCTATGCACCTAGTTGAATTCTCCCAAGTCACTTATAGACTTGTGGTTAATGTTGTTGAAAGATAATGCTGGTCATAACCAAATCTTATTTTTCTTATCAGATTATTTGGTTTATAATATACTTGTTATGAAGATCACTCCAAAATGTACTCTCAACAAGATGATCTAAACATATTTCATCATGTCAAGAGAAACATTGGTCACTTTACTTCGTTCAAACTTTCACGCCCAAATATCCCGTATTTTTAGATGCATGCTTTGCAAATGCACATATTATGGTTTGATCCTTATAACCTCTCAAACAATAGGATGTTACAACCACCGACATGCCAACATGAACTTTTCCACTACGGCGAATTTTGTCTCACCCGTTGGAACACACACGCACATTTGCTAGTAAATAAATAAAACTGTTATTATACATCGAGTGGCTGAAAAATTTAGTAAGGACGGTATTTAGAGCATCTCTATCCCTCCCCCCACCAGCCCCCCACGACTATTTTTTTTGCGCCGGATATCAGAAAATGTCCGAGCCGTGCCCCCATGACCTTGTTTTTCGTCGAATTTGGCCAAAATTTTGTCCGGCACTCTTAGCCCAAACCTAGCGCACCGGGGGCCAGTTGGGCAGGCCGGTGCTATTTTTCCACGTGTTGTTGGCACACGGCTAGTCGTTATAGACCCTCTCTCCTTTCTTTCTCCTCTCTCTCCATTCTGTCCTCTTTCCTCCCACGCACTACCGGCCGCCTCGGGCAGAGCTCCTTCGGCCAGACCAGCGCGAGCTACGGTGGTGGCATTGAGGACCTCGCCGCCATCCCGGCGTAGTACGTCCGCCCACAGTAGGAGCACTCCCGGGTCCCCGCCGATCCCCGTCGTTACGGTGGCAATGTCGTCCGTCCCCACGGGAAAAGGCGTAGGAGCAGCCACCGGAGCCTCCACTGGTGGAGGCGGGGCTGGCGGCGCGGCCGCATCCGAAGGAGGGCGCTAACAGGGGCGGGCTCCTCCGCGGGGACGAGGACGACCGCCATGATTCCGTCCCACGCCGCCGGCCCGTGGCCGCTCGCGAAGCAGGCCACCGCTCGGACGCGAGGACTCTAGCGTCGGGGACCGGCTCTTCCGCTTCATCGACGCCCCCCTGGAGCTCGGGCGACACCATGCAGGCCACCGCTCAGACACGAGGGCGCTGACGTAGGGGACCAGCTCTTCCACTTCACCGATGCCCCTAGAGCTCGAGCGACACCATGCAGCCCAACGCTCGGACGCGAGGACGCCGACGTCGGAGACCGGCTTGTCTTCTCCTCCGACGTCAAAGCAATGGTATCCTCGACGCGGGCGGCCGCGATGGGTGCACGGCGACGATGATGCGGGAGGTGGCGACGCCGCGGTTCGCGCAGCAGGTGGGTATCCTCTCGGGGCTCTCCTTCTTCAAGTCCATTGGCGCCAACGTGGGTGCCGCAACGCGTAGCCTCGTCCACGCATCCTCGATGGAGCTCGAGGCCGGGCCAGAGTGGCCAATGGCTGTGTTGGTGGCGTCGAGGACCTCGCCCACAGCATATTTGAAACCAAAAACAAAAATCGATTGGCAACGATCGGAAAACTTTGCCACCAGAGCAAAATATGGTCGGCAAAGATTCATCTGCCGAAAAAAAAGGCCGACGGATCCAAAGAATCAAAAGAGTCAAGCCAAAGTCCAAAAGTAAAATAGAAAACACTCCGCTGCCAGACTGCCGGTGCCTTCATTTCTAATCGAAAATTCCCCATCCCATTTGAAGACCTAATTTTCCTCGCTCCTCGACGGAAGGGGATCCAGCTCGCCTCTGCTCCTCCTTGCGTGTCTCCTGACCTCCGAATCGAGTTCGCGGCCGCTGCTTGTCGCGTCCAGCCTCCCGGCTTCCGGATCGAGCGCGAACCGCACGCAGTGGCTTCCAGTTCGAGCTCCTGTCTTCGCCTGGGTAAGAGCAAGCACGATCCCGGCATGGCTTGACCTCCCCCGCCCTGGGCCAGGCACCGTCGCCTCAGTCCCCGTCGCACGCCACCAAGATGATGTCCGGCTTCACGCCGAGACCTTGTCCGCCGCTCCCCTTGATCCACACGGAGCTCGCCGGAGCGCCTTCTTCTCCAACGCAGGTGATCAACTTCGCATCTCTCTCTCTATATATATATATTTACTTTCCGCTCAAATCTCCCATGTATTCGTATTGGTAGAGGCGAAGGTAGTAAACTCGTTTGCCTTCCTCGTGGAGTCCTTGCATGTCTTCTTCATTTTAAACATTTAACCGTGCCATTTTTTTTTCTCTTGGTCACTAAAGCTTTGCATTGTGCGGCTGCGGCAAGGACTGTAACTCTGTAGCGGGACTTTTCTTTTTAGTTCTTCTTCTTATTGTCTTTCGGCTATGTGCATCCGTAATGGCTATGGCTATTGCGTTGTTGCAGAGGCAGTGTGCAATTTGTATCTCCGCGATATTAATATACTTCCCTTTATCAAAAAAAAAAAAAAAACTAAAGCTTTGCAGTTTCTTTTTAGTTGACTGGACCCAGCAGAGCACGATGCCGGACAGGAGAGGCGCGACCCTGCTCGAGGACCTGCCCGAGGAGCTCATCCACATGATACTCGTCCGGTTGCCGTCCAAGGATGTCGGCCGCTGCCGTGCTGTCAGCCCGTTGTGGTGCAATGCCACCTCCACTTCTGAATCCATGCTTGAGCACCACCGCCGCCAGCAGTTGCTCCCCATCATCGACGGAAATGGGCGGCCTGCCAGTTTTGTCGTCCTCCGCGATGCCGGTGCCAGGGCATCCAGTCAACAGCTCTGGCCCTTCCTCCCGGGCAGCAAAAACAATCCCAATGATGTCATTCGCGCTAGCTGTGATGGCTTTCTCATCAGATGTGAATACGATAGCTTTCGATACTACATCTGCAACCCGGTCATCTGCAAGGAGACTCTCCTACCGTGGCCTCAAGATGGGAAAGGCATCTGCAACCATATAATCGGTCTCTACCATCACCATCCAACTTCAGAATATAGGGTGCTCTGGGTCTCATCGTCAGAATACTTTTATGAGTGCAGCTTATACATCCTCACAGAGGGATCCAACGAGCCGAGGCACGTCACAGTCACAATCACAATGCCAGCAGACGCTCATCGCCTTCTTGAAAAGGCTGCTCTTTTTGTTACCAATCCACTACAATGGCAGCCGCACTGGTATCCTAATTTTGCCAGCGACATTATGGGAGATGGCGGAGACATTATTGTGTTTGACACAGAAGCTGAGTCATTCCGGTCAATGCATAGTCCCTGCCAGCTGGCCAGCTGGGCTTTAAGAGGGAGTTGTTTAGCATGAAGGGAACACTTGCTTTCTTGGGCATGTCGACTCTAGGTTCAACCGATATAGATGTCTGGGTGATGGAGGATTATGAGGCTGAAATCTGGGCTTTGAAGTACCGGATTGACCTGTTAAAGGTGGAGGCATCCCGGCAACTTTATTCAACTGCTTCCAAAAAGAAAAAGAAAACACCATCAGATTCCAAGTTGTATGGGTTCAGTAATTTGGTTGCGCTCAACGAGCGTGAGCTGCTGATCATGTTTGGTATTAATAAACTTGTGTTGCGGTGTGACGTTGATGGCAAGTTCTTAGGTATGGTGAACATTGGAAAGTGTCAATACCGTATGACGCTTACTCATCACCTTCTCCAAGAGACCATTATTCCAATTCCGTCCCATGAGATGCCAGGATAAGATGAGGAGCCTCCATTCTCCACAGGGCATGTCTGAATGTTTAGGACTCCTGGTTTGCTTGTCACTTTGGATAGTTGAAGTAGCACCTGCGCTGTCATTGTTTGGAGCTTGCTTATTATCATGTCTTGAATATCTTGTTGATGTTCTTGAATCTTGACTGTGGATTACTATCTATGATATTAGAACTTTATTACTGTTACTCCCTACCAGAATTTATGTTATTCTTGCATGGTTCAGATGCACAGGTTGCACTATTAAGTTGATATTCACTCTTGTTCATGTTTTTTGAGCGAAGGCAGCTTAAGGTGTTGAAATGTTATTATGGATCCCTTCCATAGGCTGGTTGTGTGGTCTCTGCTGCCAGTTTTGCAATTTGGTCGTTACTTGTATCTTTCACAGGTTGCACCTGCGCTATGTGTGTCAGGCATACGTGCATAGCATTGCCTGTATTATGACACTTATTGAGCATAGTATTATGTCTGATTGTTAGTTCAGGTGCTGCTAAGATTGAATAAAGGACCTTGGTGGTTTGGTAGTTTTGCCAGGGCCTTTGTTTCCTGATGATTTTTGTTTCCAGGGTGTTACATTTTTTTGCTTAGAAATGAGTTCAAATACGGAGTATATGCTCTCCTGTAGCAAGTTAAAATTCACCTTCAGTTTGCATTGTTAAGGAGCAAGAATGGCACTGCTATGATGAGAGATTCGATCTTGCTCACGTTCTTTTGAGTGAGTGGTTGATTCGGTCTGTGGTGATGTTTTTTTTTTTTTTTTTTTTTGAGGAAAGAACCATAGAACAATATTACTATTTTTCATATAAGCACACTTGTCTAGTGTTCGATCGAGGAGTTTGTGTAATAACAACCAGAATACGGAGGTTCCTAAAGTGCATCTCCCAGCGCGACATGCGTCTTCAAATCAATCTTAAGTGTCTTAGTTCAAAAAAATAAAAATCTTAAGTGTCTTGACATGCATGCGACAACATCTTTTAGATTGTACATCCTTGTAGCTATCCTTGTGAGCATAATATTAGTATCTAATAATGACGCTCCACAAGTCTTCGAATTAGGAAAGATCATCGTCCGATGCAAGTGACATTCACGCCTGGCAAAATGGAAAAAAATAAGCTGTTAAAGTGGTACCGAGCAAAAAAAAAAAAAAGGGTACACTAATATTTGATAACCTATAACTTTGGAAAATATGACAACCAATAAAAGCTGAATGCACTTGTCTACAACGAAATAACTCGTAACAAGTACTGAACTGCGTTGAATCGTTAGTCCTATCATCCAGAAGTGAATCTATCATAATTTGTTTCTGATGCTCTAATAGAAGCACTATATGTTGCTATATTATAGAACCGACCAATTGGTCATTGATTAGTTTTGACGATCGGCTAGTTTTGTTTGACTGGGGAACTAGCTAAAGCGAATCCATATCTGTGCACTGTATAGTGTTATCATACAATAGAGAAAAAACAATAAAACTTACGCCCTCTCGGAACTCAACATTGACCTTCCACTTATGCAATGAAAAATTGCCCCAAGAATACATTGTCCCTTTATTCCTAAGATAAGATAGGATAAAAAGGAAGAAATAAGACGGTATTAAATAATAACTGAAATCTATACCTAATAATAAAGGCGTTAAGGCTTCCTTGGTTTGGTTTGGTAGGTCAATGAAACTACCCCTAAGGTTAGACACAAATTACCCACCCTGCCACCCGTAAGTGATACCTATTGGGCTTATTTTCTCTTTTGTTGCCTTTGCTCGCTCGGTTTCTTCAAAGCGCGGGTGTTGATTTTGATTTTTTTTTTCTTTGTCTGTCCATGGCCCAGAGTCATGCCACCATGATCGATCGGTTCACCAAGTCGTGTCCTGTTCGGTTCCATAATCCAATTCAACGATGCCATATGGGCTTTTTTTTAAGAAGGGGAATCCGGAGTACCAGCATATGGCCGTATTCCTGCAGATTGTTCCCTCGGTCAGGTTTAGTGCAAACGCAATGCCAAGTGCTACTATCGGATATCACCATCATCAACGTGGCGGACACCTCGCCTCTCCCTAGCGTCTTCTTCTTCCAGCCGCACTTCATGGTCATCCAGCTCTTCCCGGAGACCCTGGCCCTCCCCACATCCATTGCTACTCGGCTGCTCCCTGGATCCCGGAACCTGCATTGCCGCCTGGCTCCTCCAGAAGTTTCCGCCCCCTGGCTAAGCTACCGGGCCAGTTAAAATGTCTGTATAGAAGAGCAAACCCTACAAACAGTGAAATTCCCCACTTTCTTTGTTTGTCAGGCGGCGCCTACCACCGTATGCTCGCGATGCTGCCTCCTAGAGCGCTGGCTACGACGGGCGCGGCCGGCTAGCGGAAGGATTTTGTGCCGCGGCCGTCGATGCAGCTGGCCAAGCAGAAGGATCCTGTAGCTTCGTGCATGTGTTGGGAATCGTATGCCGTCTTCCATAGTTCCACTCGGCCGGTAGGACGGAACGAGACCAAAGGTCCAAGTGCATGTGCTGGGAATCGTATGCGTACACCAACTGAAGCAATCGTGTGTGTGTATAAGCTATCAATAGTATAGCTTATGTTCATTTTATTCCAGTTTATTTCTTTGCTGCGGTATTTAATTTTTTGGTGCAATTTCAACCAATTTCGTTCAATTTTCGCTCAATTTTCGTTCAGAAATTCAAATTTCTGACTTACCATTTCGTCCGAGATTCTCTGAAATTTTTTCGAAAAGCCAAATTTCACCCAATCCGTTTAGGGACGGAAAATTTTGCAAAATGAAATCCAAAACCTTGGCTAAGCGTCATATCTGCTACCCAAGTGAGGACCACCGTCTTGCCATCCATGGCGTGCCTATGTTGAAGCCACGGCTGTTCTTCGGTTCAAGGATGCATGGAGATCACAATCGTCCTCTATGCAGATACGTCAAGATCACCGTTGTATGTTGTGTCGACGCGCCCAAGTCGTGTACAACAACTCAGCATTGTCACATCCCCGTGTTACAGATGTGGTTTTATAATTACCAATGGAAACAAGACTTCTACAACATTAACTATTAACTAGACGAGGCGACTCTGCGGCTGTTCGAAGCCGCTGACTGCTACCTGATGGACAGATTAAATATTATTTGCGCGATTAGACTCGGTGATCCCTGGGAGGAATTCCGAGACCTACTCGTGCAAGGAGCTCCAGTAGTCCTACGTGCAGGAACTAGGCGGGCTACACCAATGCCTACTCGAGCAGAGGTGCAGAGTGACGTTGTTGCCGAATCTAGAGGTTATACACTGATAACTGTCTGCAACGGTGCTGCTGAGGCGACAAGGAGGATCATGAACGTTGAGACCCTGTGAACGAGCCGACATGCATGGTACTATGTGGAGGATCATGGTCGCTGGGGCAAGTGCATACATGGTACGTAATTATGTATACATGGTTGTCTTGTGAAGGATAGGACCATGGATAGTTTGTACTAACGATATTTCGTTTGTCTGTTGTTATGGAATTCACTCTGGGCCACACATGTGAAGGTAAAATGGGAAGTTCACTCTCTAAAGCTGGCAGGTTCGCTGAGCCGTGAATATCCATACAGAGGAACCTTCACATGTGAATGTATGGATATTCACAGCCGAGGGGACCTTTTCCGGCTTCGGCCGTAGGAGGTGAGCAGCCAAAGAGGGAACCTCTTCCGGCTCCGGCAAAATTTAGGTAAAAAATGTTAATGATATAATTTGTCTTATTTGCAACTAATTACACAAAACTATGGTGTCTTGTGCAAAATAGATCACGATTGCGTTCTAGCGAAAAACGTCCATCCGACATAGTTTTCGTCTATCCGTTGCAACGCACGGGCACGTTTGCTAGTAATAATAATAAGATAGTATAGTTCAAGTGAAGGCAGATACATACCAATACAAACGATGGCAACATGTTAAAACATGGCGGATAAGGCTACGAGGGCCATGCTGGACGTCATTTAGGCTGCATTCATCGAATGGTTGCGACCACGTGCCACTGCCGAGATGGTATTGCCCAAAGCAACGGGGCATTAGACGGTAGGTGACAATGGTGTCACCCACTACGGTAGGTAACGCCTTGGAAGAGACGCACAAAGTCCTTGGTCCTAGAAAGATAGTCTTGTCTCCTATGCTCGTTATAGGAGCGAACACTCCCATGGCAATATCCGCTAGCTTGTAAGCTATAAGGCTCGATAGATACATGTCGGTGTGGCCGATCACTATGATCTCTGAATCATGCTCTACTAGATATAGAGGGCGGTGGAGTACCTCCCTTGGGCAGGTGGTGATCAGCTTCGGCCCGTCTGGCCAAAGCTCGTAAATGTATGTTGCGCATCCCCGTACTTGATCGGTATGAACCAGGTATAGCTTATCTCGTATCTGCAATGGCCCGTGAGACTGTGGAGTTGGGATCCACCAGGTTACCATAGTCCATTGCTTGTCTTGTTGTGTAGCAACGGCCGCGTAAGCATTGTTGTTGAACACGAGCATGACGCTGATGCCGTCTGGTAAGAAAGTAGCGGAAGTAGCAACACTCCTCAGGCTTTGAATCCTCCTTAGCTTTGCAAGGGTGTTGAGCGGTGGGAGCTCGACGATGTCGCACGTGAAAGGGTTGAGGAGCCGGATCGCCGTGTCTTTGTCCCTCTGGAGGAGCAGGAGGCCATTGATGGAGTCAAGAAGGCAGTGGCCCTGGAACAATGCAAGCCGGACCCAGACAAAGGCGCCTCGAGATTGAAGAAACGTATGTAGTCACCGAGATAGGGGTGGCCGGGGTAGAGCCCACGGCCCTCTGGGAACATCATCCAGCGGTGTGGGTGGAACCGTCGATCAGCTACACCGCGCCCACAAGGGGAGTCGGTGGCAGAGCGCCACTACGCGCAGACGCAACGAAAGCGGCCGTAGTAAAGCAGGTCTTCAGCCAGCAAGCGCAACGCGACCAGACGAACCAAATCTTCTGGCAGCGATGCCCATGGAGGCTCGGCAGGTCGCCGGATGGCAGACAGCTGCTTGCAGTCCACCATCATAGACTCAAAATTTCGCTTTGGCTCGGTATCTGGATTTCGTTAGAAGAGGACGAGGTGTCTGGCGGCGGAAGGAGTAGGGTTGCACTCCCTTCCCGAACGTGTTAACGACCGACCCTAGGTCAAAAGTAACGCCAACTCCCTTCCCATATTCGCAATTAGGGTTGTTTGCTGTTGATCATGTCATTCATGCATGAAATTAGACCGTAAGAAAATTTGCAGTTTTCTAAATAATAAGAGAACTAAAAAAAATTGTCTTAACCAATGCCATTTCAAAATTGTTCAAAACTCCAAAAACAAAAATATGTGGTGCTTCTAAATATTATTAGCAAGATGACAAAGGTCATTACAGTTCATCAAATGTGCTCTAGCTTCTCTAATGAATGTGTCCAATTGGTTCCTAAGAACAAAATTAACTTCATATGTGGAGAAGTCAGCATCATACATATTAGCAAGATCAACTAGCTTGTCTTCATCATAATTGGCAAAGGAATTCTTGGGATCAAGACAAGCAATGCATCTCAACAATTGAGTAGATCTTTCCGCAAAGCGGTTGTCTAACTCAACAATAATTTGGTCATGCACGACATTGAATATTTCATTTTTGAAATAGTGATAGTAAGTCACCAATTCACCACCCCAAGTCCTTGAACGGCCATTAGAAGTTCTTGTGTCCTCTAGATTTGGCACTACAATATTGTATTTGAGACAAAAGTCATTTACCTCTTTAAGGAGCTCATCCCAACCCTCCTGCCTAATCTTTTGAATATCCTCCAATGTGGTTTTAACCAATCCCACGGCACACACAATATTCTGATTTTTCTTTTGCAAGCAATATGACAGAGTGTTAGTCTTGCCCAATAATCTGATCATAAGATGCAATATGAGAACAAACTCAAATGTCTCCAATTGCTTTATCAACCCCCCAGCCGTGGTTCTTTGTGTAACATTTTCAGCATCACTAAACAGATTTTCTAATACCTTTAGTTGGCGCACAATTTCATCATGTTGCTCTTGGGCCAATTGATCATGTCTTTTACATGAAGCATTAACAATGTTCACAGCCATGCTACTGTACTCAAAAAAATCCCTCACCGAAGAAGAACACTTTGCAACAGAAACAACAACTAATTGCAATTGATGGGCAAAGCAGTGTACATAATGAGCATATGGATTTTCGTCCAAGATCAATCTTTGCAACCCACGAAATTCCCCTCTCATATTTGAAGCCCCATCATAACCTTGCCCTCTCAAATTACACATAGACAAGCCATGAGTAACAAACATACCATCCAAAGCTGCTTTGAGTGAAGCTGCCCGTGTATCCGGAACATGCTCAATTGCAATAAATCTCTCAATCACCTCCCCACCTTTGTTGACATACCTACATAAACATAAGACAAAGAAGCATTATTAATATACAATAATTTGCAAGAAAAATACAAAGCATCATCTCTAGACTCGTCAACAAGGCACCAACCTGAAACACATAGCCATTTGCTCCTTAATAGATGCATCTCTAGACTCATCAACAAGCAAGGCAAATTTACTATCTCCAATTTCTTCAATAATTGCTTTGGTGGTCTCTTCTGCACAAGCCTTGCACAAGTCCAATTGTATTTCAGGTGAAGTCATTTTATGGTTGTCTCCGGTATCCCCAAGCAATGCTCCTGCCTTTGGATCTTTCTTCATGTACCATTCCAACATCTCCTTAAAGTTACCCTTATTCTTTGAGCTATTAGACTCATCATGGCCACGAAAAGCAAGAGCTTGTAAAAGCAGAAATTTGACAACACCCAATATAATCAACATACGGGCTTTGTATTTCTCTTCCCCGCTATTGGTACCCCGATCAAAAACATTTGGAATATTTTGCCTCTGATTTTTATAAGCCTCATAATGCAATCTAGCTTTATTATGAGCACTATCATGTTTACCTACATGCTCATCAAGAATTTTAGGCCCATCCTTCCAATATTTAAACCCTTTCTTTGTGAATACTTCAACACCATATCTTTCAGCCCTTGGTTGCTTAAACAGGAAGCAATAAAAACAAAAGGCAGCATCTTTAGCAATGCTATATTCTAACCAGCCACGATGATTATTGTACCAATTGTCATGAAAGCTTCTGTAGCTTTTTCCTACCAATGTTCGTGCATATGTATGATCAGTTGGTTGACATGGACCCCTATTAATGTACTCCCTTCTAGCAATATCTCTAATATCTGGACTCAAATCCTCGATTGGTACTCTCAAACCAGGGTCCGATTCAATATCACCAGGGCCAAATTCAGCTGTAACATGAGAGATAGTATCACTTGCTCGAGTTGAAGGTCCCTCTTCCGTGGAACATTCAGCAGTTCTAGGTTGTACTTGAAAAAAAATTCGTCAATTTTCTTTTACTCATCTTTTCTTCTTCCTGTAAACTATAAAACAAAGCAAGAACTTACTAAATTGTCTCCTACATGCTAAATCAACAGCACAAATCAAGCCTAAACTAGTCTATCTAAGAGAAATTAAGATTTTGGGAAGGTAGAGCAGCAAATGGGGGATTTTTACCTAGGTCAAACAGAAACGGGCGACGGGACGGGACGGGCGGACGGGGACTGGGCGGCGGGCCGACGGCGGCGGCCTTGCGCGACCGGTGGAAGACGGCAGCGCCGCGGCAGGAGAGCAGCGCCGCGGCAGCGGGCGCGCAGGACGAAGGCGAGGGGGAGAGGCGGCGGGGGCGCGGCCGCGCGGGGACTCTCTGTCTCTGTCTCGCGTGCCTGGGAGGACGAAACGAAGGCGAGAAACGACGACTTCCGTTCGTCGGTTCTTCTGCCTATCGGGCATCTTTGTTCCTGGGCTATAGGCCAACTTCGTGGGCTGTTAGCCACGTCCCAGGCAGCGTATAAAAATCTGCCTTGTCCTCAGTCCTACGCCCCGGGTCGTGGCCTGGGCTGCCCGGGGCCCAGCTCCGCCTTTGGGTCTATTCCTTAGTGTTGTCTCGTGCTTATCCGGCGGTCTTATATGGCCTGATCCGTTTGCTGCCGTCCCTTGTTACGCTGGAGCTGGAGTGTGGACGCTACGTCTCTTGATGTGGAATATTTTTTAGGTGCAATCTAGGCGACTCTGCTCTCCGTATCTCCGTAGCTAACAACGAGGAGATGTCTGAGCATCATGATGTGCAATCAAGCTTTACATGCTCCTCAATCAGCGGCGTCTTGAATCGCTGCGGACGGCGGTCTCAACCTCACGGAAACATCGGTCGATATTCTCAGGTACAGTGGCTTTTTCCTCTTCCCTCTTTTCCCCTCTATACTTATTTTCATGACTGTATCTCTTCTTCTTGGCAGCATGGAACCTGGGCAGGTATGCTCTTCTCAATGTTCGTGTCCCCGCGCCATCAGCTTCTTGTAGCCCGATCCTTCAACGTCCCCTCTTCAACACCACAGGTGAGGTCATCAAAAAACCTTCTGGTTAACAAACTCGTATATGTTAGTGATCCTGCTATCTATTTTATACTACACTACTTTTGGTCGATTCTTGATTATGTGCAGCTTCTAATGCTTTTAGCCCGTGAGTCCTAAGAAAGTTCAGGAAAAAGAAATCTCTCGTGTAATCTTGTTGGCTTTAAGTTTTCTCTTTGGTTATTAGTTTTGGGTACATGAACATTCTTGGTGCTATAATCTGTTAAGTCGGCCATGTAGGCAACGATCTTTATTTAGGATTGAACATCAGTCATATATCCTGTAATATTTTGACTTGATTCATTGTTTTAGTGTAAAGATATCTTAACTATTTTGAATAGTATCTCATGCTAATACTTTGGGCAATTAAGAAGCTGGAGATCCAAATATAACCATTAAGCATTTTATATCTGATACTATCTGTCATACTTTTCCGAATCAAGATTTTGCTTGCCATATTTGCTGCTAATTTTGTTAATGTTAAAATGGCAGGTCTCTTTGCATTTTGCTTGCAGTTCAGAATGGTCTGATTTGGCCATCCAAGAAAACACATCAAAAGGCTCTGGTATAAAGCATCAAAACCTGAATTCTTATGCAGGGTAATTTAAATTTAAATTTGTTGTTACATGGTTATATTTATATTTTCCATAGAAGGTTTACATATCCTTTTTAATGTTGCGTACTTTTCTGTTCATATAAACCTGTGATCTTGATGTTACCGATGATTCCTGAACTAACTTGTTTTCATTTTCGACTGACAAGAGCATCAAAACAAACAACGTGATATGTACTTTATGGTTATTGCAGGTTCAAAAGCGCAGTAGTGAAATTTGCTTACAGTGGGATGAATGGAGTTGCTGACAAATAAATCATAATCTCCGCACCTACGAGTTCTTTGCAGTTGGTTTATCTTTCGAAAAAGAATGTTTGTTTACATTGAAAATATGTGCTTCCTCTTCTTAAAGTGTGTGATTATTACATTAACTAACATTGTGTTATTACAGGAACATGAGTTGGACGCAAATCAGGTGACTGTTATTTATGTAAGAAATTGCTTTTTTTCCATTATGTACCTCTCATAATTATTCTTTCTTCAATAGATCCGGCAATGGAATATGTGATGTTGTCTGGTACAAATCTTGTTGTTTCTTAACTTTGGCAACATGTCATAACTTTCAATTATTTTGAATTTCTGAAAGCAATGGTATATAAATGGAGCATGTAACAAGCTTGTTTGTTTTATCGATCCAACATTATTCGATTTACATGTGCATGTAATGGGCAGATAAAAAAATCATATTAGGGCTCAACACCAGTTCGGAGATTATATAGCTCGTCAACAAGATGAGAGCACTGGTTATGTATTGCCAAATAAGGTTTTGATCGGGAATAATTACTAATTTATTTGGATTCCTATGCTAGATAACTTGATGTATTAGCCTCGCTAACTCTCCTTTTAAATTCAAAGCAAATAAGAGGCTTAGAAGTGCTGCAGCATATTTGAGAAGAATCATGTTACAAAATATCCATTTGTTGAGGATAATTTCGACCTGATTGAGGACATCACTGGAAAATTTAAATGCCTTTGAAGCAACAACTGAGCAACTAAAGAAGGCGCAGCTTGGTCAGATCAGTTGGCTGAAGTTTGTGTCTTTCTTTTCTCATTTGTGTTTTAGCATTGATGAGTATTAGCATTGGTGCTTAAGGCCTTAATTGGACACTATATGCAATCTTTTGCGGTTATAATGAAAAATTACACTTGACACTGGTGGAGTTGTCAAAATGGTTCCTTTGGGTGCTAATAATGTTAGGATGATCCAGCTAATCAATATTCTGTATCTCCTTCATGTTAGGATGATCCAGCTAATCAATATTCTGTATCTCCTTCATTGACTTCAAAAATCAGTGTTACTTCTAACACTATGGATTGTTTCATGAGTGGTGCAGTTTTCAATGGCAACATCCATCTAAAAACAAGACATCTTGGACCTTATCAGGCCCGAGTAGAGCATTAAATAAGGAAGTGGTTAGCAAATAATAAGTAGGTGAGACATATTTCATTATCTGTAGTTTTTGTATATCTTTTTTGGTATTTAAGTATGTGATTTTCTTGTGTAGGAGGCACAGGCTGTTCAACAACTAAAGAGGCCCGCGCATTTTGGAGCTTTGGTAGGCCATTCAACATCTGGAATGCAGACAGATTTCGTTGGAGTATTTTCAGATAAGCAGGTATATGCCCAGAAGTCGGAATAGTAAAAAATTTGAAACATTCATTTAAAATACTTAATACCTTGCTTGATGAGGTATTATTTTCTTTCGCACTACCGCGATGACTGACGAGTTACAGATAGTACATCCCACACATGTGCGCTACATGTTTGCAGTCCTTTCAGTTTTGTTAACTCTTCTTAGTTCTTAATATGCTTGATTCACTGTTCATTTTATTGATTTTTACGAATTATTGTCGTTATATATTTTTCATCTGTGCTACAAAATTATTGCATCTTCCCTGTTAACTTTCTACACGTATTGGGATGATCGTGACTCCCTAAAGTTGTGGCATTGTAGGCTAAAGTAATGTTGACAAGATTCAGTCTCCAGCTTTTTACTATCCCCGCTTTAAGAAATATCAGTTTAATTGGATGGAGTCATCATGTACCTCAAGGTATACAAATCTCCAGGTTTCTGTCGGGCTGTTTTTGTCCATCAACCGATAAACCAAAGCAGAATAATAATAGGTCAGCATGCTGCTAAAGTTAATGAAGGGGGTTTTCCAGGACCCGAGAAAGTAACACTATTCCCTTCATTTAGGCGGCTGAAGTGATACTGATGTGCTTATAGCTGTGGCACAACATCCCCTCTAGGAGATAGTTCTAGGAAAATACAGTGAAAAGTTGAGCTGTTTTTACCTATGCTAAGTTAGACAACTAAAAGAAACGTGAGAATAGCCCATAACATTTGAATCACTATAGGACGTGGAAGCTGTCATCTCCTACAATTATTACTGAATGAGTAGCTCTTATAATTATAAGTAAATAACTTCAAAATTTACTTAACTCAACCATGCTTATATCTTATCTAGCTTTAAAAAAATTCAAGCTCCCTTTGCAGATTATGGGAAATCCTTCTAACAATATCGTTCTTCAAAATTTTGGGTATGCACTGTTTGTAACATTTCATATTAATCATGATGTTCTTTTGAGGCTTGATGCTCTTTTTTAATGTTAATGCCAGCATGCTCTAATCATGTCCATGTCTTGGGGGTTAATGCAGTTTTAAAAACCTTCAGAAGACACCCTAGAACTTTATCACATGCTTGCTGATTATGTATGTGTATTTTAGAATATAGGAAACTACAATAACGTTCAAGGTAATGAAGATGGTAGATGCATATCATTAGCTACGACCCTTTAAGTGTAACAGATGATACAGTTACGATTCAGTCAACAGAGAACAACGCGGGGAAGCAGTGAGTTCAAATGTAATGGTGGGCCGTGGAGGATTGCGTGTTGGGCCAGGCCCGGTCTGTCACGCTTGCGTGACGAGCGCTGTTATAAGCTCGAGTCGTTGTAAGATCTGGCATCGAATGAATGAAAGGAAACTTCATCTCTCTTCTCTCTCTTTTCCTCCCGAGCGTGAGCTTCTTCCTCTCTCTATTTCCCCATCCCAAATCCCTTCTCTGAATTCGATCCCAGTCCGATCCTCACGCCCCTCGATTCGTCGGAGGCCAAGGGGTAATTACAGTGGTATCAGAGGTTAGGTCGCTCCGTGATTCGCGTTTCCGTTCGATCTGCAGCCGTAAAATTCCTGGTGGAGAGTTTCGAATTGGAGCAAATCTCGATCTAGGTCGGGGTTTGTTCTGGATCGTGTCAATCTCGAAGCTGGTTGGCTGGATTTGACGAGCGATTCACGACGGCTCCTCCTCGACCATCCCAGCAGACCCAATTCGTCCTCACCGCGATGGGGGAAGCAGCGTCACACACGGAGGAGATGCTCACCGCGATCCGGGCGAGTCTCGAGCGCGTACAAACACAGATGGGATCCCTCGACGCACGGCTCGGGCTACTCGACACGTCCTACCAGCAGGTGGCGAGTCAGCTTGATATCAACTCGCGGGCGGTGGGGGATCATACCAGGATCATGGACGGCATCGAGCGTAGGCAGGAGGCGCTGGCGTCACAAATGACGGCAACGGCGGACGCGGTGGCCAAATTATCTGCACCCAAAATTGGAGTGACCGTGGATCTCGAAGAACCAGGCGGGGAGGACAACGCACGGAACAAATCAATCCTCGGCTCTCCGTCCTCAGCCAGCGGCGATGGAGGTATGATGTTTGCGGCAGCGAAACAGGGAGCAGTGTTGGGCCATCGACCACCGGATCCGGGCATCGGAGTGACGAGCCTGGAAATGGAAGGGCCACGAGGGAGAGGTAGACCACCGGACGAACACGATGTGGGCAACAGGCATATCACTCCGAAGATGACATTTCCCAAGTTTGACGGCAATTTTCCCCGGATCTGGAGGGACAACTGCATGGATTACTTCACAGTGATGAACACGGCACCTTCAATGTGGCTAACCACGGCACGAATGCATCTAGAGGGTAATGCCAAGCATTGGTTTCAGGCGTACAAACTCAGGAACGAGGTCAGTTCGTGGGAGGTGTTCATAGCAGCAGTGGAGGCCAAGTTTGGCATAGATGATCACCGTCAATTCATGGCGGCGCTGATTGGCCTGAAACAAACGGGGACAGTCTCGGAGTACTGCACGGCGTTCCAGGAACTCATGTTCAAATTATGTGGTCACAATCCATTCTACGACGAGACCATGTTCGTGGGGCATTTCCTCAAGGGCCTGAAGAGCGAGATCCGTGTGCCTGTGGCATCGCAACTTCCAGAGACAGTGGACAGGGCTATATTGCTGGCACATGTACAGGAGGACCTCGCAACACAAACCAAATCCTGGACACACCGAGTTGGCACCATGGCAAGACCAGAGACCAGCCGGGTTGCAGCACGTACAGGTCAGGGAGAACTGTGGAAGGAGAGGTAGTTGAAGGAATACCGACGAGCAAATGGACTCTGTTTCAGGTGTGGGGAAAAATATGAGCCCACACATACATGTAACACGAAGACGGCCGCGGTGGTGCAAGCACTGACGGTGGAGGATCATGAGATGCACATAGAACCATCAGTTTTGGACATGTTGGAATTACAAGACCTGGCGGAAGCACAACAGTTATCATTGTCGTTGAATGCCATGTCAGGGGCTGCAGATGGTGAAACAGTTCGAATTCGTGCGCTGGTGCAGAACCAAGTGATGCTGCTGTTAATTGACTCGGGAAGTAGCCACAGCTTCATCAGTTCTAGCTTTGTGGAGCGTGTGAAATGCAAACCTGAAGAAATCTCTCCAGTGAACGTGAGAGTAGCCAACAATGAAGTGATGCAATGCAACAAGATCCTGAAACAATTCGAATGGTGGGCTAATGGGGAAACTTTCAGTCATGACATGCGTGTTCTGCCACTGGGAGCTTATGATGCTATTTTAGGAATGGATTGGCTCAAGTTACAAGGAGAAATGTCATGTAATTGGGGGCAGAAGACACTGAAATTTCAGCACAGGGGCAAGGAGGTGGTGCTGCAGGGTATTCAGGCACCAGAAATAAAACCATTACAAGAAATCTCAGTGGATCAAGTGCTCAAATGGAACAAAGGCAATGATGTATGGGCCATAGCAGTGCTTGATACAGTAACAGCAGGAGAGGTACACATTATTCCAGAGGAAATTCAGACAGTACTGACAGAGTTCCAACATGTTTTCTCTGAACCAAACACACTGCCACCCCAGCGTATTTACGATCACACTATCCCACTGAAGAATGACTCAACACCTGTCAACTCCAGACCCTACAGGTACTCACCTCTACACAAGGATGAGATTGAGCGTCAGGTAGCAGCCATGTTGAAAGCAGGGGTGGTGGTACATTCCATGAGTCCTTTTGCATCACCAGTCTTATTGGTCCAGAAGAAGGACGGATCCTGGCGTTTTTGTGTGGATTACAGACGCCTGAATGAGCTCACCATCAAGAACACCTTTCCCATGCCTGTGATAGACGAACTCTTGGATGAATTGGCAGGAGCAAAAATTTTCTCCAAGCTGGATCTCGGGGCTGGCTATCACCAGATCAGAATGCACCCTGCAGATGAACCAAAAACTGCTTTCAAGACTCACCACGGGCATTACCAGTTCAAGGTCATGCCATTTGGGCTGTCCAACGCACCAGCCACGTTCCAATGTGTGATGAATGAGGTCCTTTCACCCTGCCTGAGGAAATTTGCACTGGTCTTCATGGACGACATTTTAATCTATAGCCCATCTCTCTCTGAACACGCCAAACACCTGGCCCAGGTACTGAAACTATTACAGGAAAACGAATTGTATGTCAAGAGATCAAAGTGTTCCTTTGCACAAGATGAATTGGAATATTTGGGACACATCGTTTCCAAGGATGGAGTGGCAACCGACCCCAAGAAAACTGCTGCCATGCAGGCATGGCCAAGACCAACAACAGTAACAGAAATGCGAGGTTTTCTTGGATTAACAGGTTACTACAGAAAATTTGTCAGGTCATACGGTATTATAGCCAAACCTCTGACAAACTTACTGAAGAAGAAAGAATTCTCTTGGCACGAGCAAGCAGAAGATGCGTTTCAGCAACTAAAGACAGCAATGACAACAACACCAGTTTTGCAGCTACCCAATTTCAGCAAACAGTTTGTGATTGAAACAGATGCATGTGACTCGGGAGTGGGGGCAGTGCTCATGCAAGAAGGAAGACCAGTGGCCTATCTCAGCAAAGCATTGAGCCCAAAGCACTGTGCTATGTCGATATACGAGAAAGAATTTCTAGCTCTCATCATGGCAGCAGAAAGATGGAGACAATATCTGCTGCGGGGGGAATTCGTGATACGCACAGACCATCAGAGCTTGACATTCCTGGAGGATCAGGTACTTCAATCTGAAATGCAACGTAAGGCCATGGCACGTCTCATGGGGCTACACTTTCGCATCGTCTACAAGAAAGGCAGTGAGAATAGGGCCGCTGATGCTCTGTCTCGTGTAGCCCAAACAATGGAGGTACAAGCACTTTCAGTGGTAAAGCCGGTGTGGATTCAAGAAGTGCTAAATTCATATGAAACAGATCACGAAGCACAGAAGAAGTTACAAGCTCTAGCTCTCGCAAGCCCTGATGCGCAAGGATTCGAACTGTGCCAGGGAATCATTCGATACAAAGGGAAGATTTGGATTGGCAACAACACGGCAACGCAAACCAAACTGATCAATGCGTTTCACGCCAGTGCGATGGGGGGACACTCGGGCATCATACCCACGTATCTCAGGCTAAAGAAATTGTTTAGTTGGCAGGGGATGAAAGGGGCAGTGGAGAATTTGGTTAAACAGTGCACAACGTGCCAGCAAGCAAAGCACGAACTGTCACATCCAGCAGGACTGCTGCAGCCTTTGCCTACTCCAAAAGATACGTGGCAGGACATCTCGATGGATTTTGTTGAGGGTTTGCCTATGTCACACAATGCCAATGTCATCATGGTCGTTGTGGATAGGCTGTCAAAGTACGCACATTTTATCCCACTCAAGCATCCGTTCACGGCCGTCACGGTTGCCCAGGCTCTGTTAGATTCGGTGGTCAAATTGCACACTATGCCAATATCAATCGTTTCTGATCGGGAAAAAATATTCACCAGTCAGATATGGAAGGAACTATTCAAGGCCTTAGGAACGAAATTACAATTTTCTACAGCTTATCATCCTCAAACTGATGGGCAATGTCTGGAGATGTTTCTGAGGTGTGCAGTGCATGAAGATCCTAAGCAATGGAAGAAATGGCTACCTCTGGCAGAAATGTGGTACAATTCCTCGCACCATTCCTCAATTGGATGCTCCCCTTTCCAGGCACTCTATGGCACAGAACCCAACTTAGTGGCAGTTCCACTGATTACGGATGAGACAATTCCAGATGCTACAGAAATATTGTTGAATAGACAGGAGCAGCTGGCTCGTCTCAAGACTCATCTCGCTGCAGCTCAGAATTGTATGAAAATTCAAGCAGATCGCAATCGCGTGGAGCGCGTGTTTCAGGTGGGAGAAATGGTTCTTTTGAAGCTGCAGCCGTATGCCCAGTCGTCACTGATAAATCGACCATGTCCAAAACTGGCCCTCAAGTTTTTTGGTCCGTTCAAGGTACTGGAGAGGATTGGGGCCGTGGCTTACAAACTTGAGCTGCCAGAAACAAGCCAGATACACCCGGTGTTTCATGTGTCGCAACTCAAAGGATACACGCCAGATTTCACTCCTGTGTATTCAGAACTGCCTACAGCCCCGGCTCTCGATGCGGTGGATACTACTCCTGAGGAAATTCTGGATCGGCGGCTGGTGAAGAAAGGGAACGCGGCCACGACTCAAGTTCTGATCAAATGGCAAGGGATACCGGCGACGTCAGCAACCTGGGAAGACCTACATGTCCTCAGGGCGCGCTATCCAGATGCTCTTGCTTGGGGACAAGCAAGTTCACGGGGAGGGGAAGATGTAACAGATGATACAGTTACGATTCAGTCAACAGAGAACAACGCGGGGAAGCAGTGAGTTCAAATGTAATGGTGGGCCGTGGAGGATTGCGTGTTGGGCCAGGCCCGGTCTGTCACGCTTGCGTGACGAGCGCTGTTATAAGCTCGAGTCGTTGTAAGATCTGGCATCGAATGAATGAAAGGAAACTTCATCTCTCTTCTCTCTCTTTTCCTCCCGAGCGTGAGCTTCTTCCTCTCTCTATTTCCCCATCCCAAATCCCTTCTCTGAATTCGATCCCAGTCCGATCCTCACGCCCCTCGATTCGTCGGAGGCCAAGGGGTAATTACATTAAGTGAAGCTTGTTCCAGTTAACTTGTAGAGCTCCATGCATTCCAAATCTAATCGAAGATGGTCACTCTAGCTTGCGAACTTGCTTAGATGTTGAATAAACATGCTCATCGGACCACATTCACCGCTTTCTAACCTGACTGGTTTGAATACGTGAAAGCAATAACTGCTGCAAGTTTCAAAATATTGCGATGATTAGAATTGTCACATGGTCCGTGAGTCTACTTTCCGTTTCATGTTATGCACTCTTCATGTTTTTTGCATAAAAGTTCAAATTTTACAGTTCTGTCTCATGATTTCCTTGATCCTTCAATGAGTCTCTGATGCCTCCAAGGTGTGTATGGAGCGAACTAAGTATGGGCTTGGTTACTGCATTGTACTTAAGTATCTCAAGTAATCAGACCATACACCTAAATTTAGTACTACTTGCTCTAGAGAGTGTTTTTTTTTGCCAAAAAACACGGTGTGTGAAATCTAGGTTTATGATCTGCCTGACCACATCCCACATGTACTTAATCAGTGCCTATGTCTTATAAGTACTTGTTTTGATCTTCAAGCCTGTATTGGTTTATGTCTCGTTGAAATCCATGAAATTTTATTTATTTAAAATCTGAACTGCATCGTTGTGACGTCAAGTAAGATAAAGTTAAGATGTATTCGTTTCACTTTTTGGTTGTCTATCTTCTTTCAGTATCTATTGTTTCAGAATTTCAGATATGCAGCATAGAAGCATGGTGATAGAACGGTGTTTTTGTGATTGAAGAAAACCATAACTTGGGAAGAGTAGGGCTTTCTCCATTCAGTTGGATGGAGCTTTTAGTCCATTATTTTGCAATCTTTCTTGTAAGATAGTTTAGACAAAAACAATATTTCTTGTACGCTTATTGCAATATTGTGATATCTCACTAATTTTCTGTATTTGATTTTCTCTCCTTTCTTGCACATTTAGGTCGGTACGATTTGACATTTCGTAATCTAAAAGGTTCACAATAGACTGTTACATGTGTTCTATATATGCAGCTAGCTCAAGAAGTTAAGTTACTTTTTTGAGTCAAAGAACTATGTTCACCAAAAATAAATATATCCATCCACCTTACTATAATTAAAAAAAATCAATACACAACTAATTAGTAATTCTACCATCAAGCTTATCTTTACCTAATAATAAAGTCATTAAGGTTTCTGCCAAAAATTTCGTCCAACATAATTTTACCTTTTTGCCCTCCCACTAAATCAGGTAATACTGCGTATCTGCCATGGTACCGTTTCGCTGTTCTTTTCTCCCCAACTGCGAACGAACACACCTCGAACAGAACCGCGTTGGATTTATCCGGCCGCCACACAGCGCCAACCTCCGGCCACGGCGACCTCCACCTAACCTGGCGGTGGAACGGGACCGCGGCTTCCACCGAGGTCCAAGTCCTCCCATGGCTGAGTGCCTGAGTCCCCGTCCCGGATTGCCTCCACGCCTCCACCTAAACCAGTTGGATCTGTCGCAATCATGGCAGGCCGAGCCAGTTAGAACGTGCGCCTCCAGACCACCGACCCCCAAGCCGGTGGGATTCGAATGATCCAGGCTCCACGCCGGCGGCATCCCCGTTCCCATCGTCTCGAGTACATCTACCGATCCCTAAGCATGTGGGATGGCCGGATAGGGACTGGCGCTCCTCTCTGGCGGCCATCGAATCTGCTCCTCCACTACCCTGACTGGTGTTCCGTGGCTCCATCGTTGTTGTTCAGGTGGGTGCTCTCCAAAACATATTCTTATCGCTAATATGGCCAATTGATTCATGGTTGATGGTCGACTGGCTCCACGGGCTAGGGCCAAGAAGTACTACAGGGTAGTCTACGAACAACAGCTCCATGGCCTGAAGGACAGTGCTATTTTTTTGAGCTGTTGGTTAATTGCCAATTCGATTCTTGATTTCCTTTACTGTTGTGGTTCGGTAGTTTCTGTCCTATATATGTTGCAGACTGTACATCTTAACTGAATCGTTTGTTGGCTGCATTCTTGGTACTAATTTGATTGTGGTCTAGATTGCTGAACAAATGTGTTGGCGCTAAACTCTACTAAGTATGCATGTCTCCATAATTTCAGGTCATAGTTTCATTCGGTGGCTTTAATCGTGTGGTCGCATTGCAGCACTACTACTGCTGGAAACATGAAGTAACACGGCCAATCGACGCGGACTGGTTTCCCCTTACTTTAGGGTGCTGGTCAGAGGCTCTCCTCCGACCGCCAACGTATGCTAATCTTGGACTTCAACGATGTATACTATGGGAAGTTTCACAACATGTCAATGCTGATTCTTGTGGTCAAGCATATCCTTGAGGATTATTTTGCGTTTGGTAAGTATCTTGCCATGATGAGAAGATATTTTCTAAGAAATCCGATGGTTTTTTACTATAACTTACTATCATGCTAGAAAGTGTGGACTCGTTGCAGGTATTGTCGATGCCAACTTCGATTCCTATATAAAAACTGACCGGCAAAGCTTTAGCCCAATTGTAGGTCGCTATAGATGCTCTGCACTACAAATCATGAGAAGCTCCCTTGCTCAAATTTGACGTCAAAAGCCATGATTGCAAACATATAGTCTTCGAATTTGAATTTATGCCATTGTATTTTCCTTTTTAGTTGACTTCAAGAATTACACTCGATTGTACTTCACTTATTGACGTATTAACTCAATCCATGTTGGTTCATGTAATGATTTTTTTTTCTAGAATATAGATATACTAATGACCTCGATCAACTAGAGACATTTCGAATACTCACCAAATGAAAAAACACTTTGACTTCCTTCGAGGGGAGGAAAGAAATAGGGAGAGTGAGGGGTGGTCGTTTTGTGGTGGTGGCGTCATAAGAAGGGCATGTTAACATTTGTCTAACTCAATTGCAATCAAAACCGAATGAGCAAGTCAAAATTAAGAACAATTCTGATTAATATGTCTATTTTTTTGGGTTTCAAATTGAAACGCACAAAGCATTGTGCTATATATATGTAATATTTCTTCACTAAAAGAAAAATGATAAATAAAGGATAGATCAAGTAAAATATTTTAAACAACAAGGTGAAAGGGAAACCGAGGCTGGAATTACACAATTAATAAATTTTGGGCAAAAATTTGGGTTGCGTGCGCCGTTTTGACATTTTTTTCTCCCGTTGCAACGCACGGGTATATTTTGCTAGTAGTACATAATATCCCTTCTTACGCTGGAATTTACTTATCCTTTATATTTCATTTCAAAATCATCCTACGGGCGCGGCGGCGCCGTGCCAAAACCTACTAGTACGAATACATGGGAGATTTGAGCGGAAAGAAAAACGTTGACCAAAGGGACGGATCCCTCCCTTTGCCGTCCGTTGTTAGGTAGAAGATGAGACGTTCCAGCAGCGATTTCCCGCGCTAGATAATACCCCGTTTAATTCGGTCCTCACTGGGACTCGAACCCGGGTGGGCTGGGCGCGCACTCGCTGCCTCTGCCACTGAGCTAGCACTCAGTTCTCGAGATTTGAGCGAAAAGAAAAAAATAGAGAGAGACGCAAAGCTAATCACCTGCGTTGGACAAGAAGGCGCTCCAGCAAGCTCCGTGGGATCAAGGGGAGCGGCGGACAAGGTCCCTGCGTGAAGCGGGACAGCAGCTTGGTGGCGTGCGACGGGGACTGAGGCGACGCTGGCTGGCCCAGGGCGGGGGGGTCAAGCCATGCCGGGACCGTGCTCTCTCGCACGGAGAGAGGAGCTCGAACTGGAAGCCACTGCGCGAGGTCCGCGCTCGATCCGGAAGCCGGGAGGCTGGACGCGACAAGCAGCGGCCGCGAACTCGATTTGGAGGTCAGGAGACACGCGAGGAGGAGCGGAGGCGAGCTGGATCCCCTTCCGTCGAGGAGCGAGGAAAATTAGGTCTTCAAATGGGACGGGGAATTTCCGATTAAAAATGGACTTTTCTATTTTCTCGAACAAAAACAGGCTTTCGCCCCGCTATATTAATAGCAACCACCCGATACAAGATCTGAGACCATTGCTGGGGCGAAACAGCACATTCACGCCCAAAACAAAAGAAAGAGAAAAAGAAAAGAAAACAAAGCCAACATAGGTGGATCAACGAAAACAAAAGGGACTCGCATCCGTTGCGCTCTCTCCGGCAAAATCCCACCACTATTCTAGCAGTATGAGATGTCGCGTACCAAACAACACCTCCAAGAAGGAAAACAACGACGACGTTGCTGCTGTCCGGACGGGTCCTAGGATTTCTCCCGGTACGCTACAGGTAGGGGGAAGAGGTACACCCGACGCCCTTCAGGAAGGAAGGGCGACACTCCAAGCGCCACCGCGTCGGTGTCACGAAGACAAGGATTTCTCCCAACCTCGAAACCCACATCCCTGGACAATCCGACATGCTCCACCCATCTTGCCACCCACCAACAAACGCCACCACGGAATTGAAGTCCCCAATGTCGTATCACCAGGAGAGCACCACACGACCGGTCGAACCGAGGAGAACCCGCCATAGACAGGACGGCAGTCGCACAACCATGTGGGAGGGATCGACCTCCACCGCCGTAGACGGTAACCGACCGGACGCAACACGCAGGAGCACACCAGTCCACATTGGAGCCGGAGGGCGGCTGCAGCACAGCCACCTGGAGGACTACCTCCACCGCCATCGGCGGGTGCCGACCGGACGCGGTAGCAGAGACACACCAGGCTGGGGAAGCCCGGCCGGTCCCTGAGAGGGTCCGTGAAGTCTCCGCCACTACGTTGCTGCACGTAGACCGACGCCGCTGCTACCCTCATGATCGGCACCAAAGGCCCGGCCGGACCCATACAGGTCCGCGAAGCTCCCGGCGCCACGCTGCAGAAGACACGTTGTCATCGCCGCCGCCGCCGCTCCGTCACAAGCATCCTCGTACCTCAGTCAAACCGGGTAGCCGGGTCGAGCTTGGGCCCGCACCAACCCAGATTGGGCCCATAGGGCCCAGATCTGGGCCTACAGGCCCTGGCAGAACCCTAGCTACCCGCACCACCAACTGGCAGCGCCGCCGCTGCGCTCACCTCCGGCAGCCAAGGAGCCGCCGCCGCTGCGCCGAGCCGCCGCTGCGCCGTGCCGCCGCCGCCACGCCGCCTCCCGGCCGAGTCCGAGCCGCCGCCGGCCGAGGTGCACCGCCGCCAGGAGGGCAGAGCCCCGCCTCCACCCATGCCGGCGCGGGGAGGGACGTGCCGCCGCCGCCAGCGCCGCGCGGGCCGCGCCCGGCGGGCTCTGCCGACGGCGGCGACGGGAGAGGGAGGAAAGGGGGGCGGGAAGGAGAGGCCCCAGGGGAGCGCGCCGCCGCCGCGCGGGGGCGACGGGCACGCGCGAGGGGGGAGGGGGGTGGCGGCCGCGCCGCCGGCGGCGGCCGGAACCCTAGCTCGGGGGTCGGGAGGTCGGGGGGGTCTCTCTGTCACGCTTCCCAACTATTTTACTTTTGGACTTTGGCTTGACTCTTTTAATTATTTGGATCCGTCGGCCTTTTTTTTGCGCTAGATAAATCTTTGCCGGCCATATTTTGCTCTGGTGGCAAAGTTTGCGTCGTTGCGCCCGTAGCAATTTTTTTCCTCGCATTTGAACAAATAGGCCGTGGGCGAGGTCCTCGACGCCAACGCCCGGCCTCGAGCTCCGTCGAGGACACGTGGACAACACGACGCTGTCCGCAGCAAGGAGGCACCGCGCGGCGAGGATGCACACGTTGGCGCCGATGGACTTGAAGAAGGAGAGCCCCGAGAGGATGCCCACCTGTGTCCGCAACGCGGCGTCACCACCTCTCGCGTCGCCGTCGCCGTGCACCCATCCCGGCTGCCCGGCGTCGAGGTTACCATTGCTTTGACGTCGGAGGAGAAGACAAGCCGGTCTCCGACGTCGACGTCCTCGCGTCCGAGCAGTGGGCTGCCTGGTGTCGCCCGAGCTCTAGGGGGCGTCGGTGAAGCGGAAGAGCTGGTCCCCGACGTCAGTGCCCTCGTGTCTGAGCGGTGGCCTGCATGGTGTCGCCCGAGCTCTAGTGGGTCGTCGATGAAGCAGAAGAGCCGGTCCACGATGCCGGGGTCCTCACGTCCGAGCGGTGGCCTGCTTCGCGCGCGGTCACGGGCTAGTGGTGTGGGACAACATCGTGGTGGTCGTCCTCGTCCCCACGGGGGAGCCCGCTCCGGTTGGCGCCCTCCTTCGGATGCGGCCGCACCGCCAGCCCCACCTCAACCAGTGGAGGCTCCGGTGGTTGCTTCTACGCATGTTCCCGCGGGGACGGAGGGCATTGCACCGCGATGAAGGGGATGAGCGGGGACCCGGGAGCGCTCCGACGGCGGGCGGACGTACTACGCCGGGATGGCGGCGAGGTCCTCGACGCCACCACCGCAGCTCGCGCTGGTCTGGCCGAAGGAGCTCTGCCTGAGGCGACCGGTGGTGCGTGGGAGGAAAGAGAACATAATGGAGAGAGAGGAGAAAGAGATGAGAGAGAGGGTGTGTACCGACTAACTATGGTCCAACAACACGAAGAAAAATAGCGCCGGCCTCCCCAACTGGCCCCCGGTGCGCTGGGTTTGGGCTGGGAGTGCCAGACAAAATTTTGGCCAAATTCGACGAAAAACAAGGTCATGGGGGCAAGGCTCGGACATTTTCTGACATCCGGTGCAAAAAAAATTAGTCATGGGAGGGCTGGTGGGGGCGGCTAGAGATGCTCTAAATCTCATCCTTACTAAATTTATCAGCGCCTCGATGTTTAATAACAATTTTATTTATTTACTAGCAAATGTGCACGTGTGTTGCAACGGGAGAGACAAAATCGTAGTAGTGACAAAGTTCGTGTTGGCATGTCGGTGGTTGTAACATCCCAGTGTTTGAGAGGTTATAGGGATCAAAATATAATATGTACATTTGCAAAGCATGCATCTAAAAATACGGGAAATTTTGGCGTGAATGTTTGAACGAAGCAAAGTGACCAATGTTTCTCTTGACATGATGAAATAGGTTTAGAACATCTGGTTGAGGGTATATTTTAGAGTGATCTTTATAACAAGTATCTTATAAACCAAATCATCTGATAAGACAAACTAGATTTGGTTGTTACCAACGTTATGTTTCAGCAACTTTAACCACAAGTCTATAAGTGACTTGGGAAAATTCAGCTAGGTGCATAGAGTTCAAAGAGGGATGAGTATCCTAATCACATGTCTGAGGATCTTGTTTTCCTAAAACTAGTAATGCATAATTGAATAAATCTCATCAACGGAGATTCTATGCCCTTTTAAAACATGAACTTCTTAAGTTATCGATCCATTCACACAACACCTTTATAAATCATCTCACAACTACTAAGTGAACCTTTATAAGTGAATCACCAGGGTTCAATAAAACACAACTAATACAAACAAGCATTAATTCAAACCCCACAAGTGGGAAATGACATAATTATTATTAATAACATATTTATGGAATATGTACATATCTCAAAATAATAAAGGGAAGAATATAAATTAATAACATGACACCTTGAAAAAACAACTAACAACTATGCCTTAAATCATTAAACCCCAATAACCTTTATATGCTCATTGTCTCATTCATCTTGCACAAATGAGCATATGAGATCCTAATACATTGAGTTATCATTTGATCAAACTATCATCTTAAGTCATCATCTCTTAAGCACTACATATCTCTAAAACAAATTGAACCTTCAACACTTAAAGTAGTTTTAGATACAACTAAGGGAATAATAACAAGATAGAACCTTTATAAAGTAAATGAAATGGAAGCTTAGTAAATCCACCATTTATGGAATATGTACTTATCTTAAGAAATGAAAATGGGAAGTACAAATAAGGAGAATAAAAGCTTCAACTAAATCGTATTCTAGATCCTTTTACTTTGCCAAGACCATATTATTTTCCTACCTCTCTACCTTCTCCAAGACATTATGCAAGAGAAGCAACCACGAGCAAAGAGGAATTACAACAAGAAGACTTGCAGCAGGATTCTCTAGAACATTATAGAAGTGTTAAGCCAATCCATTGGTGAGAATTTGGAAACTCTTATATCAGAATCTATTCTAGTTAATCCTTAAGAAATAGTGTGTTATTCCAATGTTAGTGTTTTATATAAGTAGTTTGGTAAAGCTTCGAGACATTGTTAACAAATCACTTTTGTATGCCCTAACACTGGAAGGTCATATACAACTAACAAAAGGTTAAATAACTAGTACATCTTAGCATGTTGAATATGAAAAGTGGTTTGGTGACAAGACTAGCTACCTTGTTAACAATACACCAACATTCCTTTTACAGTGAACCAAGAGAAAGAATAACACTGAGGAAACAAGAAACCACATTATAACCTAGGCAACATATTCGAGCTTCTAAATTAGAAGGCTACACTGAGATTTATGGTGTTTCTCCAAGGATATGAATTCTAAGGAAAAAAGTAAAGCCACATAATCAGTTCCATCACTTGAACTCACATGAGATAACAACCACATTCATGTGAGTGAACAAAAAACAACATGGGATAAAAGCCATAATAGGAACCTGAGTGGAAGACAAACAAATAAGATTCCAAAGCCACACATGTTTTCCGTTTGATCAAGTACTTAAAATAGCAAACATGTCTTACACACACCTAAGTAAAATGTCAACCAAAATTGCTAAGAGTTTCAATTATGAAAATGCCATAGTATCATAAAAGAAAACTAGTTCATTTTCTAACCAAAGTATTTGGTATGACTTGGAATAATATTCCATAGTTGGTGATTTTTCTATAATACATAAAAACACTATTAAGAAGTGGTACCAATTATTCCCTAAAAGACTTATATCTAAAATTGTCCTATGTAAAACACACCATTCTTTCAATAACATAATATTGGTGGTGTTGTTTTTATGTCATAGCATATACAAAAATAAGTCTGAGTCCATTTGAAATTTAAATTTATAGGAAATAAAAAAAATCACTTAAAGTGAACACCCTAAGTTAAAATACAAATCTTGTTCAATTTCACCAAAACAAAACTTGGTGAGTTTGTATTTTTATAAGGATTTCAAATACGATTTTTAATAATTTTTATGTTTACAAAAGACCCTGAAAACAATGTTTTACTCTCAGTTTTTAGGACAGTAGGCCCACTTTGTGAATATCCAAAACTTTAGGGTGTTATCAAAAATTTCCATTTTGATATCCTTTGTTCTTCCTCTGCCAAAATGCATAGGAGATCGTCGTCGTGGCAAGTGCGTCGTCGTCGGTAGCCACGTCCTTCTTGCCTGCCTCCTCGACGCGGATAAGAGCAGAGGACGTCATGTCGTTCTCTCTCACTTCCTCTTGCTCTCTGTCTCTCTCTATGTAGAAGACTCGCAGAAACCCTAACCCTAGTTGTCCTGGTCGTCGCTCCTGGTCGTCGCGCTGGGACAAATTCAAGCCACCACTAGAAGCTGAATTATCTCCTCTTCCTCCTCAATACCGTTGATGCGTCTCAAACGTATCTATAATTTATGATGTTGCATGTTGTTTTCATGCCAATGTTTTCTATACACTTTATATCATTTTTATGGATTTCCTCGGACTAACCTATTAACAAGATGTCACAGCGCCAGCTTCTGTTTTCTGATGTTTTGGTTTCAGAAAAAGTTGTTCTGAAAATATTCTCGGAATTGAACGAAATGAAAACCCAGGGTCCTATTTTTCAGTCACGTATATGGAGTCCGGAGGAGACCCGAAGGGGGTCCACCAGGTGGCCACACTATAGGGCGGCGCCCCCCTTGGCCGCGGCACCAGGTGGTGTGGGACCCTCGGGCGCCCACCGACATCGCCCTTTCGCCTATTTATAATTCTTCTCGGGAAAATCCTAAATACCCAAGCCTCCATCCACGAAAATTTTCGTAGTCGCCGTCATCGTCAACCCTAGTTCGTGAGGGTTCTCAAGCTCTCCCCGGCACCCTGCCAGGAGGGAAATCATCATTGGAGGGCTCTACATCACCATGCCTGCCTCCGGAGTGATGCGTGAGTAGTTCATCCTTGGACTATGGGTCCATAGCAGTAGCTAGATGGTTGTCTTCTCCTCTTTATGCCACCATGTTTAGATATTGTGAGCTGCCTAACATGATCAAGATCATCTATCTGTAATGCTACATGTTGTGTTTGCTGGGATCCGATGAATATTGAATGCTATGTCAAGTTGATTATCGATCTATCATGTTTATGTTATTTATGATATTGCATGTTCTCCGTTACTAGTAGATGCTCTGGCCAAGTTGATGGTTGTAACTCCAAGAGGGAGTATTTATGCTCGATAGTGGGTTCATGTCTCCCTTTCATTTGTGCTCGGTGAAAGAAATGTGACGGATGGGGGATGTGTTGTTGCCATTAGGGAAAAAACAACAATGCTTTGTCTAAGGATAAATTTTGTTGTTTACATTACGCACTTTACTTAATACAATAATCTGTTGCTTGCAACTTAATACTCGAAGTCAGCTTGGATTACGTTCTGAGGGTGGATTATTAGTCATAGATGCAGTTGGATTACGGTCTATGAATTATGTTGTAATGCTCGCATGAATCTCATAGTAATCATCATGTCTTGCATATGCGCTATGGTGCGATCTTTATTTATGTCAATTTCCCAGCTGTAATTTATTTACCCATCTTGTTATCTATCTTTTATGGAGAGACACCACTAGTGAATTGTGGACCCCAGTCCATTCTTTTAAACTGATAATACAACCTACTGCAAGCATTGTTCTTTTTACTGCAATCATTTTTCTCTTTTCATTCACTCCAAACAAGCCATGTTTTCCAAAATATACGTCTAATCTTTTGTTTTCAGCAAAACTGGTGAGATTGACAACCTCACTGTTTCATCGGAGAAAAGTATCTTGGTTGTTTTTGTGTAGATTCCACGTTGCTGCTGAGCCTGGTTGTGCGCCCTGCCAACATGAGTTATCAACAACCTTCATAAGTGATTTCTTTCTCCTACTGGTCGATTCAACCTTGGTTTCTTTCTGAGGGTAAACTTGTTGCTGCACTCTTCATACCTTCCTCTTGGAGTTTCCCAACGAACATGTGTCCACACACATCACCCGCACGGGAGCAGGGAAACCCGGGAGGAATGGAATCATGATGTCTTCCCCGAGTCCGGCTGCCGCGGAGAAGACCACATTGCCGCCGATTTCTGCCTCCCCTTTCCTCTCCAGCAAGCCCTACGCGCTCCTGGTGAGCTCACACACCTTATGGTGCTTCTCATTTAAATTTTTGTCGATGAAATTGTACTTCTGCCGTGCGCCAGCATCCGCCTAAGTGCCAGTGGTCACCGCCGGAGCTCCTCTAACCATTTGGTCCGAACGCCAACAACCTCGCACTCGTCCTGAACCCCTCCATCTAATGGAGCAAACGAAACTCGTCAATTCGTACCAAATCACGGAGATTGAGTTCAACGCAGGAGAATTCCTTCGTTGTTGAGTCATTATTTTCCTTTTTATTTTGATTTTTGAATTAAAACTGACAGGTGGGTCCTACCCGTCAATTTAAAAAATGGAAGAAAATGAATAATCTTATTAATTCGATAACTTTTAATTCACTTATCTGAAAAATATAAATAAAATGTGTAAATGTTTTGAAAAATATAATATAAATGTTTATAAACTTTTAAAATGTGTTTGATGAAGTTTAAATTTAAACATTTTTTGAATTCAAATTACTTCATTTAAAATTGAGAAAAATAAAGAATAATTCGATAATTCAGAAAATACAAGTTATATATCAAATTGCTCAAAAAGAAAAATGAAAACAATTTATGATATTTTTAAAGTCATCCAAACAAGTTTTAATAGGAGCAGTATTAGAATAGTCATTTAATACATTTAAAATTGAGAAACAATAACTTATTCAAATATTTTCAGAAATTTCACATGTTATACCAAATTAAAGAGAAAAGCATTTCCAATCCAAATGTGTCCAAAACAAAACCTTTTGTTTAACTTATGAATTCCAAATATAAGTTAGGACCGGATTGTCCTATTTCCAAGTTAAGAATAGAATTCAAATCAAATGTGGAGTACAATTAATGAACCCTATTTTTCAAACACGGAGGTTATGATATGCCATACCACGAGCATCTCAAATCCAGTGAAACTACGAGAACTGTCATAGGAATCCAAATTCTAAGTGTCTATCATGTCCTGACAATAGTGCCATGTGTTCTGTTCTAATCATTTTATAAGTGTTTAAACAACATCAAATAACTACCCTGTGTTTTCGAATCAGTATTCAACATTCTTCCAAGACTTGACCTTCCAATATTTTATATTGCTTAAAGTGAAAATAAGATCTTTAATTGCAAGATTTAAGAACATGAATGAAATCTATTTTGAAAATTATAATGGAATTCTATATCATTCCAATATAACAATACATAACCATCACCACACTGTTTTCTTTAATATTGAACCCTATTAGTCTTACACTTCATAAACTCTCATCACAATCACTAATTAATTATTAGATAGTATAGTTATTGTATTAGACCTTCATTTTCAATTATATTCTTTTGTCTTAATTCAACACTTTACAATCAAATAGAAGCAATGGTGTTTTGTTATCTTTTGTAAGTTGTTTTCAATATGTTACCAAGTAATAAATACTCATAATTAAAACATGATAACAATTGATTTGCTAAATAAAAGTAAAACACACATAAGTTGAAAGAAGTAACTTCAAAACCCTAATGTCATTAACTCTTCAAGTGAACAACATCATCACCACAAGTAATGAAACAAAGCTAAGACACCCAAAAAATGTGATCAAAGTATCGAACATAGCTTACATTTGTGAGCCGGGTATTTTTCAGAGTATTTTGCGACGCATCTCATTAATATGCATATATCAGTTCCCATTGTTTTTAGTAGTCCTTACTGGGACTACTTTTCTATCTTTCAGATCTCGGGATTCCCACGCAACCCTCAAACCCCGAAGGGCATGGATTATTATTATTTCTATCTTGGGCAAGTTCATCACTTGCTCATAGCCTTTGAAGTATTTCCTAAGAACTATTTGCAAAACCCTGTCATATTAACACTTATTCTCAAAATAATGCATGATCCTATTTTTATTATAATATGATTAATTGAATGACTACCCGAGTGGTAGTGTTCTGTTTGGTGGGTGGATGTGTAACACCTGGGGTGTTACCCTAATAGAGAGTTGTTTGTTTTTTTTTTTTGCTTGCATCATATGCATCACATTGCATTGCACCATGTTTGCATCACAACTGAAAATTCAAAACAATTTAAACTTTCACCCCCTGCTCAAAATTTCCAATTTCAAAATTTCAAACTAAACCACTCAATTGTTTTTCACTGGTTGAATTTGTTTTAATCAACTTGCTTGTTAATAAAATGTTCCCTGTTATTAAAACCCTAATGGCAAATTCCAAAAAATTCAAATCAAATCAATCTTATTTATCATATTTCAATATGGGTTTAAATATTAAGATTTGGCAAACAAATTTAAATTCAATAATGTTTGTTTAATTGCTTGAGCTTATTAACTAGAATTTGCTTTTCCAAATTTCCCAAATCAAACAGTATTTGAAATTCCACTAACCACTTAAACATCAAACTAATATTTCCAATTTTGAAATCATTAACTAACCTTTGCTTTGCTTATTGTTTTGCAACTTAATAGAAATTATTTATCAAATAAAAACCCCAAACTCTATTTGAAAAGTTCAACTAACAACTTTAATTCAATTAAAATTTCCACCTTGTGAAAATAATGCTAACATTGCTTTCATTTCCTGTTTTGAAAAAAATAATAAAAATATTTAATGAAATAAACCACCCCAAAAACCCCAAATCATTTCTCTCTCTCCCTTTCATTCCTTTACAAAAAAAAAATCAAAAGGAAAAAAAAAGAGCAAAGGAGAGAGGCAGGCCACTCCTTTCTTTTCCTTCTCCCACAGCCCACCTCCCTGTTTTTCTGCCCAAGCCCACCTACCTCCAGCCCACTAGCCTCCCTGTCGCTTTCTTCTCCATCGTGCTGTCGTCACGACAGTACGATCGCACCACCACCCTCTGATCTCTCCTTCCCCTCCTGTGATGCTTGCCGTACTAGGCTCCTGCTCCTTAAAACCTAGCCTCCCCCTCGCTAACCCTAGAGCCTACCCCTCTCCTCTAACCCTAGCGCCGCTCGCTTCCATCCCTTCCACCAGGACCCTCTCCTTGTCTGTTCTTCTGAACCTGCAACCACCTAGCCACCGTCAGACCACCGCTGCCTCCCCGTCAGTCCACCGCCATGGCCACCTCGTGCTAGCAATATACCTCCAGGAGCCCCGCGGAGAGGACTTCTTCGTCCACGCAGGAGGAGGCAGCCGGGATCGACTACAGCGACCAAGATGGCCATTTTCTTCCGCCGATGGCCAACCTTCCTCGCCGAAATTCGCCGCCAACGATCCTCCACCGAGCGTGTTCTTCTGCTGCGGCCCCTCCTGGTGAGCTCACCTTTCCATTCCACCCTTTTCCCATCTTGTTTGGCTGAGGTATCTCGCTCCCGTCGAGGTGTAGCTCCGGCAGCCATGGACGCCATGGTTGCGTTTCTGCTGGAAGCGCTGCTCCTAACTGCTGCCCCTCGTGCCCGTGTTGGTACACGCCAACAGCAGCAGCACGCCCACCAAGCGACCCCAGCGCGCCTAGCTACCCTTGCTACCATCCGCGAGGTCGCCCCACCGCTCACGGATCGACAGCAGCCACCGTAGATCTCTCTGAACCCGCAGTTGAAAAGCCTGCACTTCGGTTTCTGTCCAAAATTCAGTTAACCTCGCATGTCAACCTTTCCTTGTTTGCGTACCTGTTGCTATCACCAAACTACAGAGCAGCGCACTGGTTCAGCGTCCGTCCGCGCACCGCGAGGGCGGGGGATCGAGTCCCCTTTCGGGGAATTCCCCATCCTTTTTTTCCCCTATCGCGCTGCGCTGCAGGCCCCGCGAGTCATAGACCCCCTGCGCCACCTCACCACACACGCGATCCACTATGGCGCCACCCTGGCGCTGGACCCAGCTGTCAGCCAGCGCGGGTCTCCCCTCCCCGTGTGTAAAAAATTCCTGCTATTCTTTTTCTTTTTCCAGAAAATAGCAGAATAAACCCCAATGTTGTAAATTCAATAACTTTGTCCATACAACTCCAATTTGCACAAACCAAATATGTATCCCAACCAAAATTCAATGAAATTTTCAAATATCACATTTGTTTTCTGTTTTGGATTTTCAAAATGCAATTCAAATTTGAATTCAAATAATTCAATTGTAATTTGCAACAATTCATAAATAATTCATACTAATTCCAAATAAGGCAAATAAAATATGTTTTCCATACCATTTTGAATAACCTTTTCAAATATAAATTTTGTTTCATGGTTTGGATAATTTAAATTGCCTAAATAATTTAATACTTGTTTAATTCATTTAACTTTGATAAAATCATAACTTGCTCAAAATAAAATAATTTTGAACATGCAAAATATGTTTTCAAACCATCAAAGTGTGAACTTTTCAAATGTGAATTTGAATTTATGTTTTGAACAAATAAAATTCAAATAATATTCACACTTGTTTTAAATTCATTTAAAACTTGTTTAATATTGTTTAAGTCATAATAAATTCATCCTAATTCCTTTTTCAAAATTTGAAACATGTAATCCAACTAAAATTTGATGTTCTTTTCAAATATAAACTTTGCTAATTGTTTTGAACACTTTAACTTGATGAAAACAACAATTGTTTGTGTGACACCCTTAAGGAACCAAAATTTTCTAACTTAATAAATAAATTTCTAAAATTGGTAAACCTTATTTCCAACTGGTTCTATTGTTGTTATTTTGTTGTTTCCCTCATCCATGCATCATGCTAATCCACCTTCACCTGTTGATTAGTTGGAAAACAATTGTTTCAACCATAATTCATGGGCTTTTCATATGCAACTTAAATTGCAAATGGGTCCATTTAAATATGTTTATCTTGTCAACTAGTTTACTTTGATGCATCTTTAAACCTGTCATGCATCCATATCTTGATCATGCTGGATCTTTTGCCGTAGTAGTAATTGTTGCATCCGGTGTTTTTTCGAGGTTAGTTGTTTCTTCCCGGATAGGACGTTGAGATGATGTGAGCAACGACAAGTTCTGCTACCTTGCGGGATCTCAGGCAAGTATACTCACTTGCTGCCATATGGTTGCCTTTCATCACTTGTTACCGATTCTTTCCGTTGTTCTTGTTCTAGCCTGTTGATACGATGCTTGTGTCTCGATCCTATTATATGTTTACCTTGCAGCCATGATATAGCCTTTCCTTCCACTTCCTATTAACTGTTGATTGTTTACCTCGTTGGCCTTCGTGTCGTAGCTGCATGCTTAGGTTGTTTTGCTCGAGTCTGTTACCCGTTCCTTTCCGTTACTAGATTACTTTTATGTTCTGGGGGCTCGATGTTAATCAATCAATCCTGTTAATGCTAATGGTAATAATAATTTGATGATAAGGCACCGGCAGGAGGCCCTTTGTGGTTTTGAGGCCTGCTAGTGTCGACCCTAATAGGAAAAGGGTCTTGTCTACTGATCCATGATGAGCGCACTACCCGCATGTGGGAAGCGAGTATGGGCGCCCCCCTCAATTTGATTCGATTCGCATCTCGTCCAAATCGCCTCATTTAGTTCGGGTTTTCCATTTGCTGCATGCATGATCTTGCGAGCCCTTGGATCCCGGGTGGAACTTTCGTAGTCGGCATATAGGAGGACACGTTCTTAGAGTGCTATGAGGGTCCATTTTCTTCTGGGCTCGATTAGCCGTGCGCCCAAGGTGCTTTGGGCTTGATGCGAAGAAGAGTTGAGTTGTGTAGAGTACCTCGCTTGGTGGGTTGATCCCCCGTCTGGCGGGTTATTCTTACGTGTACGGCCAAATTGGTGCAACCCTGCAGGGATAATCTTCTCGAGAAGCCGTGTTTTCCGCGGTTATGGATTACTTGGTGAAAGTACTGGCTAACAAGTACTCAGGACAACTTAAACCTAATGATTAACAACCTTACACCCAATGATTAACAACTTGACTAGTAATAGGCTTATTGACACAATAATCTGAACCATCATTAATCCAACTGTGTGAGTTATCCTCGGATTGCTTCTTCGGATAAGGGGCGAGATCTAGGATGGGTTTGTTTGAAGTTATCTTTCAGTTGGTTACAATTATCGATCTTATCTTCTTTCTGCTAGCCGGCAGTTGTAGTATCTCTCTGTAGTTGGTTCCTGCAGCCTGCTGTCGCTTATTTGCAATAACCCCTTCCTTTCCGTTGATCCCAAAGTATTTGTATCTTGTGATGACTGGCTACGCCGGTATCTTGTGAGTATGGTTTATCCACTTGCCAGTACTTAACCGTACTGACCCACGAATCTTTTTCGTGGCTGCATATTCAATATTGCAGTCAACAGGTTTGAAGTCTGACGACGTTAGCTTGGGAATCCCTCCGGCTTGGCCTGGGCAGGGATTGGACGCTCTCGGTTATCTTCAGGACTCTTAGTCCAATTGGTATCTTGTCCGTAGACGGACGATATGTTGTTTCTTCCGCCGTTATTTGGATCTTTGCATGGTATCAGTTGTATCACGGGCTCGTTTGAGTCATCTTGTATCTATCTGTTTCTGTTGTAATTGTGGAATATTCGTGAACTGTTGTAATGTTATCATAAGTGGCAACCTGGAATCGGTTATTATGCGGATTTGGCGGGAATGCTGAAATCTGCATAGTGCCCGATCGCGGGGCGTCACAAATGGTATCAGAGCCTTGGTTCCGATTCCCGAGATTGTTTCGATACGAATGGTTATCGAAGCAACGGGTCCGCAAAGCCTGTAGGTTAACCTAGCTAACGGTCGTTGTTTCTAGAGTGTCGAAAACTATTTCTGCTAAACTATTTTGGAAAACCTCTCAATAGGATTCTTGTTTTTCTCCTTATCCCTATTCTATTTCCCCTCCCATCTTATTTGTTTTGGAGTCTTCCCCCCTTGTATATCTTTCAAAGTGTTAGGATCCTACGTGGGTGGACGTTTTCTGAGACATTAACCTAATAGGTTCGATCATCGGAAGATTCCTGGTGGAAGAACATCGTCGTCACTCCGAGCAAGAATCCCTTGTTAGTGGTGTCGAGAAGCCCTTGTTAGTGGTGTCGAGGAGATCAACTGGAAGCACGAAGAATCGATAGTCGAACTTCTTTCCCCTCTCGGGTTAGCAGGTGGATTGCGAGGGCGCAATCCCTTGTTAGTGGTGTCGTCTGTAACACCTGGGGTGTTACCCTAATAGAGAGTTGTTTGTTTTCTTTTTTTTTTGCTTGCATCATATGCATCACATTGCATTGCACCATGTTTGCATCACAACTGAAAATTCAAAACAATTTAAACTTTCACCCCCTCCTCAAAATTTCCAATTTCAAAATTTCAAACTAAACCACTCAATTGTTTTTCACTGGTTGAATTTGTTTTAATCAACTTGCTTGTTAATAAAATGTTCCCTGTTATTAAAACCCTAATGGCAAATTCCAAAAAATTCAAATCAAATCAATCTTATTTATCATATTTCAATATGGGTTTAAATATTAAGATTTGGCAACCAAATTTAAATTCAATAATGTTTGTTTAATTGCTTGAGCTTATTAACTAGAATTTGCTTTTCCAAATTTCCCAAATCAAACATTATTTGAAATTCCACTAACCACTTAAACATCAAACTAATATTTCCAATTTTGAAATCATTAACTAACCTTTGCTTTGCTTATTGTTTTGCAACTTAATAGAAATTATTTATCAAATAAAAACCCCAAACTCTATTTGAAAAGTTCAACTAACAACTTTAATTCAATTAAAATTACCACCTTGTGAAAATAATGCTAACATTGCTTTCATTTCCTGTTTTGAAAAAAATAATAAAAATATTTAATGAAATAAACCACCCCAAAAACCCCCAAATCCTTTCTCTCTCTCCCTTTCATTCCTTTACAAAAAAAAAAATCAAAAGGAAAAAAAAAGAGCAAAGGAGAGAGGCAGGCCACTCCTTTCTTTTCCTTCTCCCACAGCCCACCTCCCTGTTTTTCTGCCCAAGCCCACCTACCTCCAGCCCACTAGCCTCCCTGTCGCTTTCTTCTCCATCGTGCTGTCGTCACGACAGTACGATCGCACCACCACCCTCTGATCTCTCCTTCCCCTCCTGCGATGCTTGCCGTACTAGGCTCCTGCTCCTTAAAACCTAGCCTCCCCCCTCGCTAACCCTAGAGCCTACCCCTCTCCTCTAACCCTAGCGCCGCTCGCTTCCATCCCTTCCACCAGGACCCTCTGCTTGTCTGTTCTTCTGAACCTGCAACCACCTAGCCACCGTCAGACCACCGCTGCCTCCCCGTCAGTCCACCGCCATGGCCACCTCGTGCTAGCAATATACCTCCAGGAGCCCCGCGGAGAGGACTTCTTCGTCCACGCAGGAGGAGGCAGCCGGGATCGACTACAGCGACCAAGATGGCCATTTTCTTCCGCCGATGGCCAACCTTCCTCGCCGAAATTCGCCGCCACCGATCCTCCACCGAGCGTGTTCTTCTGCTGCGGCCCCTCCTGGTGAGCGCACCTTTCCATTCCACCCTTTTCCCATCTTGTTTGGCTGAGGTATCTCGCTCCCGTCGAGGTGTAGCTCCGGCAGCCATGGACGCCATGGTTGCGTTTCTGCTGGAAGCGCTGCTCCTAACTGCTGCCCCTCGTGCCCGTGTTGGTACACGCCAACAGCAGCAGCACGCCCACCAAGCGACCCCAGCGCGCCTAGCTACCCTTGCTACCATCCGCGAGGTCGCCCCACCGCTCACGGATCGACAACAGCCACCGTAGATCTCTCTGAACCCGCAGTTGAAAAGCCTGCACTTCGGTTTCTGTCCAAAATTCAGTTAACCTCGCATGTCAACCTTTCCTTGTTTGCGTACCTGTTGCTATCACCAAACTACAGAGCAGCGCACTGGTTCAGCGTCCATCCGCGCACCGCGAGGGCGGGGGATCGAGTCCCCGCTCGGGGAATTCCCCATCCTTTTTTTCCCCTACCGCGCTGCGCCGCGGGCCCCGCGAGTCATAGACCCCCTGCGCCACCTCACCACACACGCGATCCACTGTGGCGCCACCCTGGCGCTGGACCCAGCTGTCAGCCAGCGCGGGTCTCCCCTCCCCGTGTGTAAAAAATTCTTGCTATTCTTTTTCTTTTTCCAGAAAATAGCAGAATAAACCCCAATGTTGTAAATTCAATAACTTTGTCCATACAACTCCAATATTCACAAACCAAATATGTATCCCAACCAAAATTCCATGAACTTTTCAAATATCACATTTGTTTTCTGTTTTGGATTTTCAAAATGCAATTCAAATTTGAATTCAAATAATTCAATTGTAATTTGCAACAATTCATAAATAATTCATACTAATTCCAAATAAGACAAATAAAATATGTTTTCCATACCATTTTGAATAACCTTTTCAAATATAAATTTTGTTTCATGGTTTGGATAATTTAAATTGCCTAAATAATTTAATACTTGTTTAATTCATTTAACTTTGATAAAATCATAACTTGCTCAAAATAAAATAATTTTGAACATGCAAAATATGTTTTCAAACCATCAAAGTGTGAACTTTTCAAATGTGAATTTGAATTTATGTTTTGAACAAATAAAAGTTAAATAATATTCACACTTGTTTTAAATTCATTTAAAACTTGTTTAATAGTGTTTAAGTCATAATAAATTCATCCTAATTCCTTTTTCAAAATTTGAAACATGTAATCCAACTAAAATTTGATGTTCTTTTCAAATATAAACTTTGCTAATTGTTTTGAACACTTTAACTTGATGAAAACAACAATTGTTTGTGTGACACCCTTAAGGAACCAAAATTTTCTAACTTAATAAATAAATTTCTAAAATTGGTAAACCTTATTTCCAACTGGTTCTATTGTTGTTATTTTGTTGTTTCCCTCATCCATGCATCATGCTAATCCACCTTCACCTGTTGATTAGTTGGAAAACAATTGTTTCAACCATAATTCATGGGCTTTTCATATGCAACTTAAATTGCAAATGGGTCCATTTAAATCTGTTTATCTTGTCAACTAGTTTACTTTGATGCATCTTTAAACTTGTCATGCATCCATATCTTGATCATGCTGGATCTTTTGCCGTAGTAGTAATTGTTGCATCCGGTGTTTGTTCGAGGTTCGTTGTTTCTTCCCGGATAGGACGTTGAGATGATGTGAGCAACGACAAGTTCTGCTACCTTGCGGGATCTCAGGCAAGTATACTCACTTGCTGCCATATGGTTGCCTTTCATCACTTGTTACCGATTCTTTCCGTTGTTCTTGTTCTAGCCTGTTGATACGATGCTTGTGTCTCGATCCTATTATATGTTTATCTTGCAGCCATGATATAGCCTTTCCTTCCACTTCCTATTAACTGTTGATTGTTTACCTCGTTGGCCTTCGTGTCGTAGCTGCATGCTTAGGTTGTTTTGCTCGAGTCTGTTACCCGTTCCTTTCCGTTACTAGATTACTTTTATGTTCTGGGGGCTCGATGTTAATCAATCAATCCTGTTAATGCTAATGGTAATAATAATTTGATGATAAGGCACCGGCAGGAGGCCCTTTGTGGTTTTGAGGTCTGCTAGTGTCGACCCTAATAGGAAAAGGGTCTTGTCTACTGATCCATGATGAGCGCACTACCCGCATGTGGGAAGCGAGTATGGGCGCCCCCCTCAATTTGATTCGATTCGCATCTCGTCCAAATCGCCTCATTTAGTTCGGGTTTTCCATTTGCTGCATGCATGATCTTGCGAGCCCTTGGATCCCGGGTGGAACTTTCGTAGTCGGCATATAGGAGGACACGTTCTTAGAGTGCTATGAGGGTCCATTTTCTTCTGGGCTCGATTAGCCGTGCGCCCAAGGTGCTTTGGGCTTGATGCGAAGAAGAGTTGAGTTGTGTAGAGTACCTCGCTTGGTGGGTTGATCCCCCGTCTGGCGGGTTATTCTTACGTGTACGGCCAAATTGGTGCAACCCTGCAGGGATAATCTTCTCGAGAAGCCGTGTTTTCCGCGGTTATGGATTACTTGGTGAAAGTACTGGCTAACAAGTACTCAGGACAACTTAAACCTAATGATTAACAACCTTACACCCAATGATTAACAACTTGACTAGTAATAGGCTTATTGACACAATAATCTGAACCATCATTAATCCAACTGTGTGAGTTATCCTCGGATTGCTTCTTCGGATAAGGGGCGAGATCCAGGATGGGTTTGTTTGAAGTTATCTTTCAGTTGGTTACAATACTCGATCTTATCTTCTTTCTGCTAGCCGGAAGTTGTAGTATCTCTCTGTAGTTGGTTAGTGCAGCCCGCTGTCGCTTATTTGCAATAACCCCTTCCTTTCCGTTGATCCCAAAGTATTTGTATCTTGTGATGACTGGCTACGCCGGTATCTTGTGAGTATGGTTTATCCACTTGCCAGTACTTAACCGTACTGACCCACGAATCTTTTTCGTGGCTTCATATTCAATATTGCAGTCAACAGGTTTGAAGTCTGACGACGTTAGCTTGGGAATCCCTCCGGCTTGGCCTGGGCAGGGATTGGACGCTCTCGGTTATCTTCAGGACTCTTAGTCCAATTGGTATCTTGTCCGTAGACGGACGATATGTTGTTTCTTCCGCTGTTATTTGGATCTTTGCATGGTATCAGTTGTATCCCGGGCTCGTTTGAGTCATCTTGTATCTATCTGTTTCTGTTGTAATTGTGGAATATTCGTGAACTGTTGTAATGTTATCATAAGTGGCAACCTGGAATCGGTTATTATGCGGATTTGGCGGGAATGCTGAAATCTGCATAGTGCCCGATCGCGGGGCGTCACAGGATGGAACCATGGTAAGAAGAATCGGTCATTGGAAGGTTCCATCTGCATGGGAAAGTATTACATAGGACTTAACAACAAATGTCGTCATAGCTCAGTGCGCCGTAAATAACGCGTTAACCATGGGTCTTGTATGGGGCGAGTAAGCCAGCTGTGATATTTTCACATGTCAACGGACTGCTAGAGACGTATGTTGTAGGTTTTGCGGTACTATATGCACATGGGTGGGAGCCCTTACGTCCCACAGACTCTAGGGTCTATGATGGTCTTCCTGGAGAGCCTAGATATCTATCGTGAGGGGTAGAATGAGGGGTAAACCTGCATGGCAGAAATGGGTGGGCATGTGTTGTGCGGAGAAGCATGGTTTGGTTTAGATCAACAACTGGGCCCCACACTTAGTGGATGTGGACAGGAATGTACATCTGGTTGTGCAACATGGTCTTGATCGTCTATGGGTAAAGTAACGCACCTCTGCAGAGTGTAAAAAGATGTGAAATGTTACCCCCTGTTCCGGGAAGGAGCTGTGAACGCTCGAGGAAAGGAACTTCACGAAGTTCTAGCCCTTGTGATGAGTTGGCGAGCAAAATTTTCAATATTAAAAGCAACCTCTTGAAGAAAGATTTGCTAAAACCTTGCATTAGCTTATGACTCTTTCGAGTCTAAAGTTGTAGCTAGTGCACCAAACTACCCACTGTATATAATGAACTTGTTGAGTAACACTCATTACTCATTCGTTCCCGTTTGACCCCTTCTTAGAGTTGAAGACCTTAAGGGAGATCTTCATCGTGAAGACAAAGCTATCCGAGGAAGCTAGGAGGAGTCATATACTATTTAGCCAATGGAGCATCATCATCAACAATGCCGATGGAGGAGAAGTTACCAAGTTGAAGGAGGAGTCCATTCCTGGACTTAGATTCTCAGCAGCCATAGACTAGGGTTGTGATCACCCGTAGTGGATTAGGTTCTGAGCTATAGTTATTCTCGAGCTTAGAGTTCCGATTTTCTTCTTGTGATGTTTCATTTGCAAGAGATCTTCTTTGATACATCACAGAGATTTTCGAGATTTTGTAATGAGTATTTTTGTATCTTATAGCTTTGCTTGGACCCACTATGTTTCTGTTATACCACTCTAAGAGATGTAATATTCACGAATAAGTCCTTATGTGAGTATTATGTCAACGACTTGTGCACTACCCATGCAGTGGTGTGCTGGGTCACCGCAATGGTGCAGGTTAGATGCCACTTGGCATCATAATAAACTGTGTTGTGGCAGGTATTTTTTTTGTGTGATTCGAAAAATATGAAATTTAAAATGTCAACAATATATCAATTGTGGAAAATATAATGAGAACATAATAATATAACCTTGTTAGTGATTTAATCAAAATGAAATGACATACCGCTGATTCTCAGGAAGGAACAAGCTTACATGATCTTCTCCAACAACAGTCACACATAAGGCTCAAGTTATGATCATCTACACGGATTGACCCACTAAACTGAGCTATGTGCAATTCAATGTTGGAAAAAGCCTAATGAGCTGTGAAGTAAGAGCATCTCCATCGGCGCTCTCCAAAAGGCCCCCACAAAGGTGTTCACCCGCCAAATTAATGTCCAGCACCCCCAGCCCACCCGCCGCAGCGGCACCCCCCAAAGGTGTCCACCCGCCAAATTTATGTCCGGCACCCCCAACCCACACGCCAAACTTGGGGGCCTCCCTGCGGGTGTCGGACATCGTCCTCTCACCCCACGCGACAGGCAGCCCCCGTCTGTCATTACACAAGCCCGCACAAGCTCACGGCTACTGGTCGATGAAGGGAAATGGTGCGAAAACGCGCGAAAAGAAGTCATCGCCTCGGCTGCCACGCGTATTGACGTCGGTCAGTCCAGACGACACGTGACTGAGAAGTCCAATCGCCCACGCGGCGAGGTTATTGCGTTGATGCTGCCGCTTCATCTATCCCGCCCGCTCGCTGCTACATAACCGGACGTCTCGCCATTCTCCTCGTCATTCTCTTCTGCTTCCCCTTCTCCATTCTCTTCAGCTACCCCGCGCCTTCTCCATGCTTCATGCCTCCCCTCGGCGGCATGACCGCCAATGGATTCGGCCGCCGCACCCTGCACCTCTGGGAGGCCAAGCTGCTCCATGAGGCAAACTTCCACGTGCCACCTAGCATGAGCGTGCTCAAAACATTGCGTCTTAGCACAGGCGGTATCCCTGTGCCTCGGCCGCCCACCGGCCCCGAGCGCGACGCCAAAATCTAGGAGATCAGCAAGCACCTGTCGGAGGAGGAGCGGCGCAAGCCGCAATGGCATCCAGCCAACCACGCCTCCTGGACGCCATACTTCCAGGAATGCTTTGAGGCGTAGCTGGCCGAGATCCCATTAGGCAGCACTATTTCGGGGCACAACAATGTCGGGGGCCGCCGCCTCTGGTGGAGCAAACCCAGGCGCACCCTCTCCCGGGTCCTCGCCCACATCGAGCGACAGATGAGAAGGGGACGAAATGCCGCTTGCCAGCGACTGCTCCTGTTCCTCTTTCCGGCGTCAAGGCGAAGCCAGAGGATGCATTGCTGCATCACTGGACTCGGAGCCAGAGCCTCGGCATCAGCAAACGGAGAGCTCCTTCTCAGGCCGCCGGCAATTTCATCCTCCTCTCCAACAACGATGACGATGATGACGCCTACCTTTCCCCGTCGTTGTATCTCGGCGACCTAGGGCAGAGCACCAGCAGTGCCCCCGAAGGCCGAGCTGCCGAGCGACTCCGATGATGACGACGGTGGAAACTACACCAAGATGTACAAGGCCCTCGGCATGAATGAGCCATTTTTTTAAATCGCGTCTACTATGTATATTTAGCCAACTTTAATGAAATCATATAGAATTTCGCCAAATGTTCGTCGTTTTTGTGAAATTTTTTGTGTTCAAGTTTGTTTGGTTTATGTGTTTGGGGGTGCCGCTGTGGCATTCGTCTACCAAATTAGCGGACATAGGTCCGGCGCCCCCAAAGGGGGCACCATTGGGGGTGCTGTACACAAATTAAATGGGTGCTGCTGGATATGCTCTGAAGGATGTGAGCAGAGATTAATGTGATGTGAAGCAGACCTGCCACACTTGTGCCAATTTTTCCTAGTTGCTCCTTTCCCACCGTTCCGTAACAACAAAATCATATAGACTTCTCTTTCGGAGAACTAATCCTTTGAAAAAAGGATTCATGTTTAACCGAATGCACCCAAAAAAATCCGTATACGATAATGACCCTACTGAGACCACTGTTTGTATTACAAACTACTATAGCAAAACCTAACTTAGACATGTAAATAAATCACAAATTGAAGCATCTGCCATGTGTTTTTCGTTTGGTAGGAGAAAGAGGCAGGCATACCGAAGGCAGAGGAAGCTACTCACCCTGACCCAATCTACTTCCAACTTCCATCTCCCATCATTAAACCTCTTGTCACGTTGTATCCATGTCATTTTCGGCTTGACACTGGGGCAAGCGGCATGGCTGCCTGGCCGACCGGGCGCTTGCATTCAACCCCGGGGTGTTTTCTACAGTGTTTTAATTTTGGATTTTGGCTTGACTGTTTTGATTATTTGGATGCTTCCATTGGCCCCCACATAGTCCTTCCAAAGCCAGGGGCTTTCCCTCTCCTTCCCTCTCGTTCCCTTGAGAGTCAACCGTCTTCGTCGGCCAGATTCGTCCCCTCTCACCTCCGATGCTCAAGCTGGTTGGTGCACAGATGATCTAGGGTGTCGGCCCAGCCTATATAGTTCTAGTTTAGCTAGGTTAAGTAGGTTTGTTCTTATTTTAGTGTGCGCCGTCATGCGGAATGGCGTTATTCGGTACCATCTTAGTCTTTCGACGTTGACAATCGGCGCCGGTGGTGCATCTCCCCCTCTCTGCTGGCCGAGATCCATGGTGGATGGTGGCGGCAGGTGTGGGATCTTGTGGAGATGGCGGTTTGAATAAGCTCGAAGACCGCTCCACGAGGGATTCAAAGTTGGTGGTCACTCTTCCCATGGCTGGTCGTGGAGGTGAGGAGTGGAGGATTTGCTGCTGGTCTTCTTCTTATTCTTTTGTCGGGGTGGTGGTCCCTGATCTTGCTGCACTTCTCCACGACACACGGGGAGGCCAAGTCCGCCTCATCGATCTACGTCCGATATGTCGACCCTCCTTGCTCCTCATGTGCCGAGGTCTTCTGAATCATGCGGTGGAGCTCTGCATCCCTGATTGGCCAAGTGGTTCGTCCCCGGCAATTTTGAGTCCTCTGGTGGCAGTGGTTCATCGCCGGAGTAGAGAATATGAGCGTTCCCCTATCTTATCTTGGCGCTTTCTGCGCCTCGAGATCGCCGGCAATTGGTGGCGGAGAAGCTCTAGGACCATATTGCTTTTTCTCTTTTTGTGCTAGGGTGTTTTCTGCAAATTTAATGGCCTTTTCTTCAAATTATAGGTTTTCCAGGGTAAGAGATGTAAAAAAAAACCTTTGTGTATTGTGTACCTACCACATGTTCTAATATAATGCATCACTGCGGTCCGCGTGGCCCCAACACTTGTTCAAAAAAATAGATAGTAGAGATAATAAATAAATCCCGTCCTTACTAAATTTGTCAACCACTCAATGTTTGATTAGAGTTTTATTTATTTACTTAGCCACCTCAACAGGAAACACACTTTGATGTCGAGTGTTCATAGTATGGTTCATGGCAGAGGGTGCCATAAGCCTGATGGTAGATCGTGGATGGAAACGTAGAAAGTTTCCGTATGTGGGGACACAAGTTTACCAAGGTTAGATACGCCGCAACAATGGCGGCACCCTACTCGTGTAATCTCACTATATCAAGACTAAATCCTGGAGTATACGAATACAGAGTGAGACTAGGGTTTAGGGTATCTCTCTATCTTTCGATCTCGTTCCCTAAGGCGGCTCCTCTTAAGGATTTATATAGGCACTGGATTAGGGTTTATAGAAAGGTAAATGTAGAGTCTAAGGATAGTATTCCTACTCTTGGTAAACAAGACATCCGATTTCTCCTCCAGGCCGGATCACACATCGGGCATGTATTCCGGGTTCTTCTAGAATCCACCTTCCCATGCGTGACATTACTTGGCCGCCTGATTGGCTTTATTGCTCCATCTCCCGTGGGCCACTAGGGAAATCCGGCCTTCGTCCAATACCAGATATACCGCCATTTGGCAAATATCCAACAGTAGCCACCAAGAAGAATTAAGACCTCTGTTCTTCATCTTTTCCTGAAAACTATGAATTAGAAAAGACGGCATTTAGTCTTGAGTCTTCTTTTTCCCAACACTTTCACGCCAAAGACATCTTTTGGGGAATCCGCATTTCTTCACAAGCTTCGTCCAGAAGGAACCTATTAGCCATGACGTAAGCGCAAACATCATGCTTCGTCGTCGTTGTTTGGATTTTGTCAAAGACTGAAAAGCTAATACCTTCAAGATTTTTGCGCGAGAAACGAGGAGACAAGCATCAATGCGCCACGTCATGAAATTCCGAAATTTTCGCGGGACACGTGGCATGCATCCGACAGCTAAATTACTCGTTAGAGCAATCTCGGTGGAACTGCTGATAAATATCGCTAGATTGGCTCATGTTTCATCTTCTCCCATTCGAGCCCCCAGCAAACTACTCGAGACAGGCAGCCCAAACTCAAACAAGAGAGCTTTCTCCACCATCCCATTCCCTAGTGACCATTGGTGGCAGCAGCTCAAAACCGGCTCGGTGCTCTGCCAAAATGAGCTCTGGTGGAGATCTTCACGCGTCCACCACTTCCGGCGACTCGAGCGCGACCGAGCCGCCTTACGGGCTCTTCGTCGTCTTCTCCTACTTCGTTTGCTACTACGGGAGCGCCGCCCTTCGTGGTTGGCTCCATGGCACCGATCCTCTCCACGGCTGTGTCGGAGGTTTCTTCGAGCGTGGAGGCGAAGGATAACCCTAGCGTCGCCAACACCGGATCCGTGCCTCCTCCTCCCATCACCAACCCTTTTCCTCCCATCCCGGAATCGGGGGGCATTGAGAATATGCCTCGCACCAGCGAGAATGCGGAAGGTAAGGGAGCATCCAGAGCCGAGGAAGAAGAAGAGGAAGTTGAGGCCGGGAACTGGATGTTGTGCTCCATCGCTCCGGATCTTCTCAAGAGCCTGCAAAAGTATGGATTTATCCTTGAAGACAAATGGCTTCTCAAAGAGGAGGACGAGGAGCGGAAGCCAAAAGATGGCGAGCTCATAATGCTTTCCTCCCACATCCTTAGAGGTTTGGGATTTCCGCATTCTGATTTTTTTCCTTCAGGTCCTGAACCATTACGGCATCCAGACCCACAATCTCACCCCCAATTATATTCTTTACATATCTGGCTTCCATGCCCTTTTTGAGGGGGTACCTAGGGATATAACCTAGGCTAGAATTTTTCAGTATTGCTTCTACGTAAAATGCAATACTTTAGATGGGTTGCCTTCCGTCTATAGGACCATTACCTTCTACCTGCGTCGCCACAGGGAGGAATGGTTTCCCAAAATCAAATCAAACGACTCCGTCAAAAACTGGACGGGGTCTTTCTTTTATTGTAAAGACGTCCCATATCCTAGAAAGGATACGTGGATCCCCCTTTAGACAACTTCGCCGCCATACCCAAAGACAGTTGGGCGATGGACGCTGTCTGGGAGCTTCCAGCTGATCTTTTGAGGATAAAAAGGCGGATCGTGAAGATGGTGGCTTCCACCCCTCCTTTCATGGGAATGGACACCGTCTTGTGCTCGCTTGGCAGCGAATTCAACCTTTGTCGCACCGTTCCGGTCGGCTTCTCTACATGTATTCTTGGCCCGATGACACCATGTAGGTCACCACGTCGGGTATGTCCGACCGATTATTCAGGAAGAGGGTGAACCACCTGGTTTCTATCCGGACTCAATACATAGAGAGATATCCTATGTATTCTTCCTACAATCCTTCTCCCAAGGTATTTACTTATTTTTATAAAAGGTATACTTTGCACACAAAAATTCATATTGAGTGCATTTTTCATGCTTTGCAGCTTCAGACGCTTGTCGAGGACTAGCTTGCATCTGACGATGAATTCGCGGCCCTCAAAGCTTGGCTTGCGATAACCGAAGATAGGAAGCGCAAGAAGAATGCTTCTACTCTAGAAATCATCGATCTGGGCAGTGTCATTGTCGCGACCACCAGGTATGCTTTATCTTTTCCTTTGCATACCTTTTCATTCTTCGAACAAGTTTCTGTGAGTTTAATTTTTTTCCTGGGTTTCATTCTTTCGGTCTCCCCCCGCTGCTTTGAAGTGGAAAAAACACAAAAGGCAAAAGGTGGTTTGCCACCGTGAGCCTAAGCCGTCTCCAGCCGTAGCACCTTCTACTCCTTTGGCAGATGTCTTGGAGGATAACTATGCTCCTCAAAAGGACGAAGAATTCCCCCTTCCAAGACAGACCAGCCAGCCTGATACATCCCTACCGGATGTGCGGGAAAGGGCGGATATCTCCCAAAAGGCGGGTCCATCTTTCGTCAACCTTGACGAAAGCGTTCCTTCCTTTGAGGAAAGCTTTAAGTATAAACAGGAACAGTGCTTTGACGAAGACGGTTATATACGTAAACATGCTAAAAATATATTTTGCCAAAACTCCTCAGATCTGTCCTTGGCCGCAGAACCCTATTATAATCTGAAATAAGCACACCTTTTCCCCTCGGCAGGTCTTGAATGACGGCATTAGCCATATGGGTATTTTATTCCTGGAATACAACAAAGAATTCCTCGAAATGCTTGGAGGACTTAAAAGGATGATTCAGGTATACTCCCAGCCCCCAAGCATTAATTCGAAAATTACATTTTGCATTAATGCTTTTTTTGGTACTGTTTTTCTTCCTTTGGGATTAATATCTTCTATCTTCCGCGTTTTCTCATCAAACTTCCAAACACATCAACAAGGAAGTTCTCTAGAAACTTACCGTGAAAAATAAAGAGGTCCGAACGCTCCTCAAAATCACAGAAGAACAGGAACTCGAGCTTTGTGACTTTCAAAAGCAATTTAAGGAGAATGCATGTAAGAATCCTTTATCTTTTTCCTTGTTTTCCTTTGTCTTGCAAGTTTTAATTCTTCTGCGGTAATTTACTTTTTATTTTTTTTCAACCTTACTTGCTGAAGCTAAGCAAATTTCTGCGGACGCTGGAAACGCTCATCAGCTCCGCACAGAAAACCTAGAACTTCATAAAGAAAACATGAAGATCCAAAAAGAGCTGGCTGAAAGTCAAAAGGCCTTGGAGAAATCCGAGGCCCGACTCAAAGCACAAAGCTAAAATGACGGCTCCACAATCCGTGATTTGGAGTCTGCCCTTCGCGAGCGCCTGGAGGAAGTCGCGGAAATTGAGAAGCACATCCCTCGTAAGTTTTTGCAGCTTTTCTGTCCGCTCTTTCAGTTTCGAACTAAGTGTTCGTTTTTCGAGTTATTTTATTTATTGATCTTTGATACTTTCCAGCCGAAGGCGAACCCACTCCTCGGATTGATCACATCCGAGCTTTCGGCAGTTTTGTCGAAAACATGAAGAAATCCTGGAGAAAACATGTAAGCAAGCTTCTTCTGGACAAAAAGGATGATTATTCCGACATTGGGCAACTGACGGTGGAATTCAACAAAGTCATCGCGCAATGACAGTCGTGGATGGAATATGCTGCTCGCCGCGGGGCGCGCATGGCCCTTAGGCTCACACAGATGCACTACCCAGCGGCCAAAACTTGGCGCATCATGACCGTCCTTCCTCAAGGGTATACCGATGCTCAGAGGGCGGATATATTCGAGTCCTTCAAAGGCTTTGCATCCAAGATCGTTCGGATGGTCTCCTCCACCACTTTCTACCCGGAAGAGGAGATTCCCTCTACTCCGTAGAATTCGAGTGACATCGATGAAGACAATTGCAACCAGGGAGACGAGTAGATCCATGCCCTGCGAATGGCAGAAGGCGAAAGAATGCATTACCACTTTTCCAATGTAAAATTCATTATGTAATGCATTCTAAGTGTTTTGTATAAAAAGTCTATAATTTTGCGACAAATTATCCTTGCAAGAAAATTTTCTCCAACTCTTTTAAGCTATCTGGTTTGTATTCTTTAACTTTTCCTAGTGTTTGGCGAATCCTTAAGTATGAAACCTTCAACCTGAGCAACCGGGTTAAAAAACCAATCAATCTAAACTCGGAATCATGAGTCATACTTTTGGCACTTTAACTTACTAGTCCAGTGACCCAAAACACAAACTATCAGATATTACTTAAATGAATGAGGAGCTAAAAATCCTGAACTCCAGGCTCGTAGGAAAAATCCGACGTTTTATAATTTTTTTAAGGCTAAAAGCATTCAATTTTTCTTAACTCCGAGCATGCATGCAAAATTCGGGTAAACATTAAAGAAAATCGAAAGATCATTGGGAAATAGAAAGGGCGGAACATGATTTGTGTAATATAATGATAGAAAAATAATTTTCATGGATTTCAGACAAACTTTATTTCATGACCTCAATGATGTTTACATAGAATTGGACAGATATAGAAAGGACATAACTGCTGTATGCTCCAAGACCGTTTTGTCTAGCCTAGCTCTACATCTATGTGTCTTTTCCTCTTGTGATTCTTATTTTTTTTTTGGGTCTTCTTCATCATTCCAAATATCTACAAGGTAGTATGACCCATTTTTCATATCCCTCCCATATTGGGGCTAACTTGTGCTTTCTTTCCTGCACCTTTCTTAGCACTAAATCACCTTCTTTGAAAGAAAGGTGCTTGATTTTTTGGCTATGATGTCGTCTTAAACCTTGATGATAAATAGAGGATCTTTGTAACACAAGTTCTCACTCTTCTTCCAGAAGATCGATGGCATCCTGTCGTGCAATTTCAGCATCCGCTTCATGATATACTTGCACTTTAGGGCTATCATGGACCATGTCTATAGGAAGCACTACTTCTGCCCCATAGACCAAGAAAAAAAAAGTGACTTCCATGTTGATCTATTAGGCATTGTGCGTATACTCCAAAGTACAGAAGATAACTCTTCTACCCATGCTCCTGCTACTCTGTGAAGATGCGGTTCAAGCCTTGGACGTATTCCTTGCAAAATTGAACTATTCGTGCGTTAAACCTGACCATTGGATTGTGGATGTGCCGCTCATGCTAGATCAAGGTGAATTCCAGTCTACTTGCAATACTTTGATAGCTCTCCAATTGCAAAGTTTGTCCCGTTGTCCGTGATTATAATGTGTGGTATGCCATATCTCATGTTTATGTCTATGAAAAAATTTCTGACTCTCACATCGCCAAGTTGTTTTATGGGTTTAGCTTACACCCACTTGGTATACTTATCTACTGCAACCATTAGATGCGTTAATCCACATCTTGTAGTTCTGAATGGCCCCATCATATCTAGCCCCCGGACCGCAAATGGCCATGTTCTGGGGATAGTCTTGAGTTCTTGGGCCAGCAAATTTGTATGCTTGGCATAATACTGTCATCCGACACATGTATTAACTATGTGATCCGCATCCTTCTTGGTTGTAAGCTAGAAAACCCCTGCCCAGAATGCTTTATGCACAATACTTTTTGATTGAGCATGATATCCACAATCTCCAGCATGAATTTCTTGCAGAATTTGCCGTCCTTCTTTCGGTGAAATGCAACGCTGGAAGATTCTGGATGTACTGCGTTTATACAAGTGACCATTGATTATTGTGTATCCTACACATCGGCGTTTTTATCTGCCATTGCAAGACTTCATATGCTCCATCCGGGAATTTTTTATCAACTAAGAAATTCAAGTATGCTACCGTCCAGTCCGGGATTACAAATAGTACTGCAATTGACTCGGAAACTAGGGGGTACTCCACATCTCTTCCTTTGATAGATGGCTCGAACAAATGTTGAATGAATACATGCGGTGGTAATGTTTTTACCCTCTTCGAGGCCATCCGGGCTAACGCATCCGCGTTCCAGTTTTCTTCCTGCTTTACATGATTTACTTCAAGTCCTAGGAAGCATATGGAAAATTTGTCTACTGTTCTTCAATATTCCGCCATTATGGGGATTTTGGCATCCCATTTTTGGTTAAGCTCACGCTGCACTAAATCCGAGTCTTCATAGCATAGTATGAGTTTGACACGTATCTCCTTTGCAATATGCAAGCCATGAAGTAGTGTTTGATACTCTGCCACGTTTTTAATGTCGTTGAAGTAAATCTGTAGATGATGACCCACAAGTATAGGGGGTGTATCTTAGTACTTTCGATAAATAAGAGTGTCGAACCCAACAGGGAGCAGAAGGTATTGACAAGCAGGTTGGATATAGGATTCACTGTAAACACTAGCAAACAAGTTTTTGGTGGTTTTTGATATAGCAGATAAATAAAGTGCGAGTAAATAAAAAACAATAAATATAATTGCAGCGAGTGGCCCAATCCTTTTGAGAGCAAAAGACGAGCCGGTTGGTCTACTTATGATTACCAAACATTCTCGATGACACGTGGGAACTTCGTCAAGCGCTTTCGTTTCATACAATTGATTAATATTTATGGTTTTGATAGGTGTTCTGTGGCTGAACCTATGTTTATGCACCGCCCAACTAGGACTAATACATACTTGTGATTAAACCCCTTCCAAGCATCCACAAATACAAGAAAGAAATTAAGATAAATCTAACCACAACCTTAAACTCTGGGATCCTACACTCCCTCGTGCATTGGTTTCCTAACGGGGTTTAGGTTTCTGTCACTCCGGCAACCCCACAATTAGTAGCCAAAACACAATGCATCCTCCTACGCCCATAAAGGTGAAGTGTCATCTAGTTGACGTTCACATGACACCACTAGAAGAATAACACCACAACTTAAATATCAAACCACTAGATATTACTTCAATATAATTCCACTACTAACATCTTGACTTCTCCCATGTCCTCAAGAACTAAACGAACTACTCACAATACATCATATGGATCATAATCAGAGGTGATATAATGATGAATAACAATCTGGTCATAAAGTGCAAACACCGATAAATCTCACAAGCATCAACTACTAACAAGTAATCCACACCGGGAGAGAGATCTACGGAAGAACAACGATATAGAACCCTAATCGTTACAGCGGGGTGGAGATGGATGGTGAGGGTGATGGTGCTGGTGATGATGATGATAATGATGATGATAACGATGATGATATTGATGATGCCCGGAGCGATGATGGTGATGATGGCGATGATTTCCCCTCCCCGGGGAGGAATTTCCCCGGCAGATTTCTCCCTGCCGGGGAGCTTTTCTCTCTATGTTATTTTCTGCCCCGAGGAGGCGGTGGAATATTTCCTCGATGGTTCTCTGAGGCTTAGGGTTTCCTCGAGATGAAGTACGCGAAAGGAGGCTGCCAGAGGTGAGCCAGGGTGGCCACACCACCCCCAGGCACGGCCAGGGGGCGTGCCCCCTATGTGGGCCCCTCGTGGCCCCCCTCCGGGTCTCCTTGTGGCTGGCTCCCTCTTCTGAACTTCTAAGACTTCTCCAATGCCCCCCTTCTTCTTCTGATCTTCTGAAATAGGGTATCTTGATGGTGCTTTTTTCCATCTGATTTCTGGTCCCGGTGTTTATTCTCCAATAATTATTAAACATGAAAAATAAGATGAAATAACATAAGTAATGCATCATAATATGAAATATATCGATGAATAACAGAAAAGTACAATATAAATGGACGTATCAACTCCCCCAAGGTTAGACCTCGCTTGTCCCCAAGCTAAATTGAACTCAGTAAACATGGCCACGGGTTGATGGAGTGAGGTGTCGATAAATAAAATACGAACAAGAAGTATCACATCTATCAATACATAAGTCATTCTAGACAACAACTTCATCTGATATAATTAAGTTAAAACAAGTAGAGGGGATCACAATAAAGGTGCAAAAAGGAAATCATAATTGGTGAAGGCAAACTTCGTTCTTGGTCAGAGAACAATTAACATATTGTACTTATATTTCGACCAGAGCCTTTATATTAGAGCTTATAATGCAGAGTTTATCATGCTCAATCATAACAGTCTCTTTGTAGTCATTGATAACTTTCAAAGTGGTATTCATTCCGATGAAAACATTTGTACTAAACAAGGAAGGGTAAAGGACATGATTGATTAAATCAACATATAGATGGATGGATCAAAACAACTCAAATGTTTTCCTAAGATAGAAAGGAGTAGGTTTACTCACTCAACATAAAAGTAAAAGATAGGCCCTTCGCAGAGGGAAGTAGGGATTAAATCATGTGCTAGATGTCACACCCCACTTTTTGAAAACCAACAAAATACGGTTATTGGAGAGTAAAAAATTAGGGCCAACAATTTTTTTTTGAAATGCTTAACTATTAATTTTGTTTCACCTCTCTTTGCCTTGTTTGACCTTGATTGTTTGTGTTTGATCAAAACCAAAATAAAATGGTTACATAAATAACAAGCTTTGAGCCGAACATCTTGTACAAAATCCTCCTGTCATGGATTGGCTTGATCACTAGCTTTCTTTAACACTTGAGGAAAACCCCCAAGGATTTAAATTGAAGAACTCTCTTGCTTGAGTGTACTTGTTAAGTCTTGTTATTATGTGCTTATGGTGTGACCTTATCTTGTTTTTGACTCGAAGTGTTTATATCTGTTTGTGGAAGATTGTGAGTTGTTTTAAATGAATGAGATCTACAAATAACAATATCAGGTATGAATAGCATGTTATATCATATTTCCATCTCATCTCGTGTTCTCTTTAACTTCTCTATTTTGGCCTCCTGCCATAATGAAAAAAAATCTTGACCTTTGACTAATGTACCATCATGGATATAATGGTACATATCTTTAAGTCATATCCAAGTGTTTGGATTGGATATTAAACCCATTCACATTTTCTTCCAAAGCCCTCTTGAGGTCATTCCAACAATAAGGATCATATCCTTGTTATCACGATGCCTTTTTGGCAGTCTTCCTAAAAATCACTCCTATCTATCTGGAGCTCCATCAACATTCCCTTGTCATCTTCATGACTTATACATCATATCCATGTGGTCCATTTATCTTTCCATGACCATGTGATTATTCTTTTCTTAGGGTTTTGGCCCATTAAATAAACTCCTGTTTTCACCCTTTTACACTTGGTACCTCAATTTTTTTTTCAAAGGAGTTATTTATTAAAAATCACCTTTCAGACCTATATTAGATACCCTCTAATCCCAACTCAAAAAATACTTGATTTATAAACATTTTCCTATTTATTAAATGTTATTTACCAAAAGGCCAGAAATGGACTTTTAATGATTTTGTTAAGAAAAGTATTTCTAAAAATTATGGGGAAGCTCCCCAACATTCAAAAACATTTGCTTCTCATTTTCAAATTTTTGAATAAACATTCAAAAATAGTTTCAACACTTTTTGAATTGTCAACATTTTGTGAAACAAATATTTTCAGAAAATTAGGGGACCACCACCCCTAGACTCATTTTTTTATTATCTATCTATTAAAAAAGTTTTCAAGCATATCTTCTATTCAAAATTATGGAGAAAACATCCAAAAACATAAACAGCAATATTTGGAGTTTTTAAAGAAAACAATTTAAGAAAAATAGGAGACCACCACTCCCATACTCCAATTTTCATTTCCTACCTCCTAGACATATTTTCATGCATGTGTTTTGTTCAAGAATTTGGAGAAAACAATCACAAACACCTTCTGGCCAAATTCTAAAGAGACCCTTAGGTGGATGGTTCTCACTCCATTTTATCTCTTTTGGCTTTCTAGAGTGCCTAGTCATCTGGCCCCACCCCCTAGACATCATTAGACAACCTTGCACTGCTCACATACCTCTCCCACATCTCCTTCATGGCATGAACAGCCACCATGGCATGGACTGACAAGCCATACCACCTCCCCCATGCCGTGTTGCCCCTATCCTTATCTTCTGGAGTCCCTAGCTCCCCACGAGCTCATCCATGCCGGCCATCCCTCCCTGGGCCCCTCCTTCCCCCTCTATTTCTTGTCAAACACTTGCGGGTGCAGAGAGAGAGAGAACCCACACCCCCACCTCCCTAGACCTCCTCTCCCTCAACCCTTCTGGCATTCGCACCACCTCACCACCGCAAACGCCCCAAAAAAGGTCCCTCCTGCCCTTGCCTCCCCGAGCTTGCGCGCCATGGTCGCCTTGGACCTTGTCCGTCGAGATCAGCCGCTAGAAAGATCAGAGTCACCCCTCTGCTCACTGTCATGTCTTACAGCCCCATCTTCTTCCTAATTGCACCTGTCGAATCTCTGACTCTACAAATCCCTTAGGTGACCCTATCGGGTTTCGACTAGGAGAAGTCATGAGAGCTGGTGAAATCGTCGGCTAGACAGGGGGCGAGATTTACCCAGGTTCGGGGCCCTCGTAGAGGTAAAACCCTTACTCCTGCCTCTTGTCGATCTGTATTGAAGATTAGATCGGTTACAATGGTGTGCTCGAGTCGAGAGTAGGTCTCGAGTTCAAGGCTTTTAGGTCGTGCGGTAATTGCTTGGTCCTCTCCTGGGGGCTCTCCTGGCATTATATAGATGGCCAGGTCTCGAGTTCTACCCGGAGAGGACTCGAACTCTAGCTAGGTCGGTTACAAGTTTCCTAGCTTAATCCGCAAGTCATTGCGGGTGGGCTTCACGTGGGCCTTCTGGAGTACTCCAAGGGCGCCTCTCCTTGGGCCTTGGCCTTGGGCCTGAGAGGGGGTGTCCTTACCCGCAGGGTCCAGGGTCCATATCTTCGTCAATAGCCCCCGAGCGTCTGCTCGATTGAGATTTTTCCAGTCGAGTAGACGGTCAAACCTTTCTTGATCTTCGTTTGGAGGACCAGCTCGACTGTTATTGTTTTCTAAAGGGTGTGTTCCCTGTATCATGAGTCATCATGCTCGCGTATCGAGCAACACTACTGCCTGTTTTATACGGCTTTTTTCACAGAAGGATGTGGCACAGTAGCTTGGCTCTCCCGAAAGATCAGGGCCAATTAATTGCGACTAGGGCAAAAACATTCCTGGCCTACTCAGATTCGAGACCTCCGACTCGAATCCGATGAGGTGATTGTTGCGACTGGGCCGTTGTGGACTTATCGAGTCGAACTTAACCTATGGGGGTACCCGGCGCGTCCGCTAGGATTTTTCTTCGTGTTGTTGACACGGAATTATACCGGAGGACGCAGCTTTCGAGTGCGATTCCAGGCCCAAAAGAGAGATCTTTTTGGGTCTTACCTTCATATTCGAAGAATATGGCATCCGGATGTGCCTAGTCGGTTGAACAATCCAGGTTTTTATGATGTAAAATTATCATGTGTAGAAGAGGTAGGCTCTTCCTACCCGATCGATTTGTTTGAGTTCCACACGAAAAGAAATTTCGTGTCGGAAGAGAAATTAAGTCCATATGAAAGAGTTTTCATGCTTGGAGCGTTGTGCCCATACGAAAGAGTTTTCGTGTACGGGGTATTTTTCTCTTGTTCGAAGAGGTTTTGCTTCATGAGTTGTTCAGAAAAAAGTTGCCTTTATTCGAAGGAAATGTTGTTCGTACGAAGATATTTTCGCGTTTGAACTTCCAATCGAGAGATCTTGATTTTGAATGATGTATGCCATGACGTCATGGCGCACTCCTCTTCTCCCGATGGGACGTGACAGAGTGGCAGCAGATGGTGGCCCACCTGGTCAGCTTTTTGACCGGGAAACGAGACGTCGTTCCCGGTTTTTACGCGAGACGCGCAGTAAATGCGCACGATCTTCTGTTAAGATCGTGGCACGAAACAGCGCTGGCCGCCGCTTCGTTTCATCCTCACGCGTGGCGGCCGTGATAAGCGCCACGTAGCGCATCGTACGGCTGAGATCGTCTCGCTCCGTGTATAAGTACGGGTCTTAGCGCTACGGTGAAATTTTCCCAGCTCCTTGCCTTCATCTTCTTCCTCGCGCCCATCTCCTTCTTCCTCGCGCTCGAGCTCGTGCTGCAAGCAATGGCTGGCGGAAAAAGGCGTGGTGATGTCACTTCCGCGTCCAGGGAACCCTCTGCGCATCCCGCGCCCCGCGCCGGCGACTGGCGCTCCCCCAACACCACTGCGAAAAGCATCAGGGAGATGCAGCGGGAGGGATTGCTGCCGGCGGAGACGGAGAAGCGGGTTCGCCTCGGAAAAAAGGAAGAGGTATCTAACCCACAATCGAACGAGCGCGTGGTCTTTGTTGACCACGTGTCTCGGGGTCTCTCCTTTCCTCTCCACCCTTTCCTCCTCGGGTTGCTGTATGTCTATGGCATACAGCTTCACGATCTTCCTCCGAACGCGGTGCAGCACATATCGTGCTTCATCGTGTTCTCCGAGTGCTTTCTCGGCATTCGCCCGCACTGGGCGCTTTGGAAGGCGCTCTTCAAAGTCCGGATCTTCCGCGAGAGATCGCGGGTGGAATCTGAGCCCGGCGAACCACTTCGTACGGGCGGCTTCGGGATCCAAGCTCGACAGGAAGGCATCTACTTCAACATGCATTTTGTCGACTCTGCCCAAAGCTGGCGGAAGAGGTGGTTCTACGTCATCGACAACAGCTCGGGTGCGATCGTGGAGTTCCACCCGTTCGCTGTTCTGACAAGGCGAAAGTCCTGGGGGCACAGGATGTCAGCCGAGGAGAATCAGACCGTCGCGCCCTTACTCGCAAGAGTAGCTGCTCTCCGGGATCAGACTGCGGGAGTCGTGCTCAATGGGATGCATTTAGCGAGCATCTTCTTGAAGCGCAGGATCCAGCCTCTTCAGCAAAGGCCCTCCGCTATGTGGGAGTATCAAGGCTCAGAGGACCCCAGCCGAGTAAGCCGCGACGAACTTTCGAATGTGGAATTCGAGAAGAAAATCGCAGGTATCACTCGACTGAAGGTGGGGGGAAAATTCCCCGATTGTTCAGTTGAAGCCTTTGCCGCTTCAAATCCTCCTCCAGCCGAGGTTAGTTTCTTGATTCTTGTCTTTGAGTTTTTCCCTTTTTGTTCTGAGTCCTAGCCGATAAGTTTGTTCTCGTCTTCTCTGTCTTTGTAGAGCTTGGCTATGGCAGATTGCTACCCGCCAATTACGGGAGAGGAGGCTTCAGAGCTACCGTCGAGTCACCAGGATGGTGCGGTTGACACCAGTGTTGCCAACGCTTCGTCGAGTACTGAGCGTGAGTCTTCGGATGACACGGAAGACTCGAATGGTGTCCCCCCCCAAACGTCGTCGGGTGGATAATGACGAGGCTACTTCCAAGGATAATTCCTTGGGAGCATCGCCCAGTCAGGCCCCCGTCCTTGTGACTCCACTTCGTTCACTCGCCCCTTCGCCTTCGTTTCCAGTGATGAACACCGCTTGGAACGCGGACTTGTTGGATGAGGACGAAGATGACGAGTAAGCCTTTTTCCTTGTTCGTGGTCGAACATTCTTGAGCTTTCATCCTGATGCTTTTATCTTTTGTTGCAGACTGCAGACTATTAGTCCTCGCAGGTACGCTTCTTCCATTCCTCCTGAAAAGAGGAACAAGGCAAAGGACGCGGGTGAAACTCCCACTGCGGGTACCATCCAAAACTCTCCCAGAGCAGCCCCCGAAGCTGCGACTGCGGAACGTGAAGCCCCCAGCTTTGCCGCCAGGACTTCAACTTCTAAGGAGGTGACAGACAACTCCGCGAATCCGCTCTTTCGCGCCACCGGCCAGGTAAAACTTCGTCTTCTGTCTTCAAATTTTTATCGGGTGCACGACAGTGCTCCCGATGGGAGTAGCCCCCGAGGCTGTAGTCGACCGCATGTGGTTGGCTACAGGCTCAAAGTCTGGTTTACTTCTTCTTCACGATTCCATTTTTATCGAGTGCACGGTAGTGCTCCCGATGGGAGTAGCCCCCGAGGCTGTAGTCGATTGTAAATAATCGGGTACATACTCCAATTTAATCCTTTTAACTCTTCCGTCTTCGTGCTTTTGCAGTCGCTTATTGATTCTCTTGCGGCGATTGGTCGCCGCGTCGTTCTCGCCGAGTCGGATTGCGAGTCACTTCGAACGGACCGTAGCCGACTTCAAACTGAAAACGACCTTCTCAAGGGTAAGTTTTGTCATCTCCCTGTCTTCAGTATTCCGTGCATTCTTGATTTTTGATAAGCATCTCTTGCAGCTCGACTTGAATTTTTGGAATCCGAAAAGGTCAAACTCTCTGAGCAGGTAACTGCTCGGGAGGCTGACCTGACGGCCACTCGACAAGAGATGGAGGCTTCCCGCATGCAATCGGAAGATTTTAGTCGACAGCTTGCGGATGCGCGGAAGGCCTTGAAGGAATTAGAGGAAGCTGGCAGTAAGGCCGATAACGACGTTGTCGGGTTCCTCCGTCCCCTCGCTGAGCGTTTCACGGGTAAGTGCTTTAGATTTTTGCGACTTTGATCCTTCATTTTTCTGAACTTTGCTAAGTATTATTTTCTTCTTTGTAGGTCTTCTGGATGTTCCTCTAGAGATCCATGGACTCCAGCGGGTAGATGTGGTAACCGACACACTTGCCCAGCTTAAAAGGCACGCTGATGGAGTTTTCTCCTTGATTAGTGATGCTACTCAAGTGCTGGTGCAACTGCATGGTCGCCTCATCGCCAACGCCACTCCTGCACCCGCGCTAGATGATCTGTTGAAGGTCTTCTCAAAAGGCAAACTTCTGGATGCCTTCGCGGTCGCTCAGTCGGAGCCCGGTGCGAAGACCGCGATCCAATTTGCTTTGGCGCACGGAGTCGAAGGTTTGGAAGAGGCCTACTCATCTCTTCCGGTCGACCCCTCCACGGGCAAAAAGGTACGGCTCTCTCATTTTGGCGAGCAAGCCGCTATTCTTGCTCGGAAGCTGTCTGAGATTTTTGCTCGACTGCGAGGAGGGGCGACTACCGCTAGCGGAGCACCAATGTAGCCTCATAGTTTTTCTTTTTTCTTCCTTGAATGTAATGAACCTTGGGATGTATTCCCGTACTTTTGTTGTCTTTAATTGAAGAATTCGTCTTGCAATTTATTCCCCTTGTTTGTGCGTTGGCTCCCGATGGGAGTAGCCCCCGAGCGTTTGTCAGATGTGCGACTAGAAATGACTCGAGTAGGGCGTCTTACTTCTTTCGTTGTATTCTTCCAGCCTACTGGGTTTGCCGCGGAAACTTCGGGTGGACGTGGTACTCCAGTAAATCCACTTGTTGCCGCTGTTGGTACTTTTACGGGCCTTCGTGATAAGGTCCAGGAGGGTGAGCGCAAGCTAAAAGCTATGCGCGGGATAGCCGATGTGGCGAAGTCCAAGCAGAAGTTGGCGGCTGAACGCGAACAATTTCTGATGGATGAGTTGGTTGTAGTCGCAAGGGATTTGCTTTGTAAGTAGTGCAGTCCCCGTGCCTTTTTCTTCCTCGTTTCCTTAGCTGACTGAGTATGTTTTTGCTCTTCAGTCGTTAATCCGGATGACAGGGAAGAAAAGCAGTGGGTAGAAAACCACATCCTTCAAGAGGCTAGCAGCTCAAAACCTCATGCAAACAATTTTTGGTCTGATCGCAGTCGAGGTTTTATGATGGCCACCTTGAAATTCCGAGTCCTCCAGGCGAGAATTCTCGTGAGTTCTTTTCACGAGATCTTGGTTGCGATGAACGCTGCATTTTACCCACTCGAAAAAGGTCCCGAAGACTGGAGCTATCTTCTCAGGTTGTTTGGACGTGAAGGAGAAGTTCGCGCGTGTGTGCGCAATCAGATGACGTGCGGCGCGGTTGTAGCTCTCTCTTTTGTCCGAATATGGCATCCTGAGATAGACGTTAACTCTGTTGCTCGGCGCCCAGATTATGCAATCGAGGATATTTCGCCGTACTATGATGATGTACGTCCTGCAGCGGAGAAAATTATCCGATTGACCTCTGAAGAGGTAGATAGAGTTTTAGCGACTGAGAATGCTCAGCGCTTTGATTGATTGTCGGATGTAAATATCCTGTAATCTGTTTATAGTTTGTAAAAACTGTTGTAAGGTGTACAACCTTGTTTGTATGATGTTTTTCTGTGATGCTTAGTTGTAGGTGTAGCCCCCGTGTGTTTTATGGGGTGTGTACCTGTAACTTTTAGCATGTAAAGAACGAGAAGCTTCGAGTGAATATGATGAAGGAATCATGTCTTTATTGCAATGACTGAGAAGCCATGTATTCGAGCTACAGGACTGGCTAGTATAGCCTTATTTTGTTGCGATAACAAGCAAACCTATGGATAAAATTTGCGGAGGTGTGCGATGTTCCACGGATTGGAATAGATCCCTCCGGTCGACGGATTCTTTAGCCTGTAGGCTCCACCTGGGATGACTTCGTGTATGATGAAGGGTCCTTCCCAAGGTGGTTCGAGCTTGTGTCCTTCCTTCTGTTTGAGCCGCAGCACCAGGTCCCCAACCGCGAATGCTCTGTGGCGTATGCGGCGACTATGATAGTTGCGCAAGGATTGCTGATATACTGCGGATCTTGCGAGTGCGATGTCACGCATTTCGTCGAGTGCATCCATATCTTCTGCGAGCGCCCTGTTGGAAGTTTCTTCGCTGTAGGCTACAACTCGTGGGGCGCTGAATCGAACGTCCTCGGGAAGGACTGCTTCTGCCCCGTATACCATGAAGAATGGCGTGTACTTCGTCGATCGATTAGGAGTGGTGCGTAGGCTCCAAAGTACGGAGGGTAGCTCTTCTGCCCAATGTCCTGCAGCGGGGTGTAGACGATCGAGTAATCGCTTCTTGATGCCAGCCGAAACTAAGCCGTTGGATCTTTCGACTTGTCCGTTCGTTTGCGGGTGAGCAACTGAAGCAAACTTGAAATTGATGTCTTTTTCCTCGCAGAACTGTTGCGTTTCCTTTGCTGTGAAGTTTGTACCATTGTCTGTAATGATGTCATGTGGCACACCAAATCTGCATACAATGGAGTCGAGGAACTTGACGGCGCATTGGGCGCTAGCCGAAGTTACAGGCGTAGCTTCGATCCATTTGGTAAATTTGTCGACTGCGACCAGCAAGTGTGTGTATCCACCTGGTGTGGACTTGCGTAGTGGTCCAACCATGTCTAGCCCCCATTGTGCAAAGGGCCAGGCTATTGGTATCATGTGCAATTCTGTGGCAGGTGCGTGTGGTCTTGGTGCGAATCGCTGGCACGCGTCGCATCGTTCGACCAGGCTTTTTGCATCGCTGGCTGCTGTTAGCTAGTAAAATCCTGCTCGAAAAGCTTTTCCCATTATTGTTTTCTAGCTAGCATGATGTCCGCAATCTCCTTGGTGTATGTCCTGGAGTAATTCCTTGCCATCTTCGGGTGCGATGCATCGCTGAAGTATTCCCGAGATGCTTTGCTTGTATAATTCTCCATTGACCACTCGAAAGGACTTGCTGCGCCTGAGTATCTGTCGAGCTTCTCGTGGATCGGCCGGGAGCTGTTTATTGAGCAGGTAGTCGAGAAATTTCTGCGTCTAGACTGGCTCGACCAGAAAGACCTGTCGTGATATATTATGAATAAGCTCGATAAGCGCGACCTGCGGGCTGACCTCTATTTCTGGCGCTGCTGGTGTTTCTTCAGCTTTCTTCAATTTAACCGATCGCTTGACCATCCGTTCGAAGTATATTCCTGGCGGTATGGGTGTGTTCGTGGAACCCATGTTTGCAAGTCTATCTGCTTCTTCGTTGCTGGATCTCGCAATGTGCCTCAGTTTGCACCCTTTAAAGCTTCCTTCGAGTAGATTGTACATGTCACGATATGCGACCATGTTTTCAGCAATTGCGTCATATTCTTTCATTGTCTGCTGCACTATGAGATTGGAATCACCGTAGATCATTAATCGGGTAGCTCCGCAGGCGATTGCCATCTTCATCCCGTGCAGCAGGGCTTCATATTCTGCGTCGTTATTTGATGCTGGATCATCTCGTGGAAAATCCAATCGCAGGACGTATTGCAGCTTGTCTCCATGAGGAGAAATAAGAACGATTCCGGCTCCTGCTCCTTCGTTTCTCTTGGATCCGTCGAAGTACATTATCCAATTGCTCGTGTACTCAGGCGGCCCGGGCGTTTGTAGCTCTGTCCATTCGCTGAGGAATTCCACGAGTACTTGAGATTTTACTGCGTTGCGTCCTGCATAGGTGATGTCCCAGGCGCCCAACTCGATGCTCCATTTTGCTATTCTTCCGGATGCCATAGGGTTGTTCATGATTGTCCCGAGTGACGCATCATTAACCACTGTGATGACGTGTTCCTGGAAATAATGCTTGAGCTTTCGGGCCGTGAGAACAACTCCATATGCGAGCTTCTGGTAATGAGGGTATCGTTGCTTGCATGGCGAGAGGACTTCGCTGATGTAATATACTGGTCGCTGGACTCCGTATGCTTTGCCGTCTTCAGGTCGTTCGACTACGATTGATGTGCTGATGACCTGGTTTGTAGCGGCTAAGTATAGGAAAAGTGGCTCTCTTTCTTGCGGTGTTGCAAGGACGCGCCTGCTTTGCAACGATCGCTTCAAGTCTGCGAACGCTTGTTTAGCTTCCGGTGTCCACTCGAATTTGTCCGTCTTCTTCAGTAATTTGTAGAAGGGTAACGCTTGCTCTCCCAATCGTGCGATGAACCTGCTTAGGGCGACTAGTCGTCCTGCGAGCTGCTGGACTCCGCGTAGATTGGTTGGCTCCTTCATAGTCAGGATGGCTTGTATTTTCTCCGGGTTGGCTTCAATGCCTCTGGCGGATACCAGGTACCCGAGTAGTTTTCCTGCAGGGACGCCGAAAACGCATTTGGTCGGATTGAGCTTAATCCGATATGCATTAAGGGCGTCGAAAGTTTCTCTGATGTCCTCGAGAAGTGTGTCCTCTACTCGAGTTTTGATGACAATGTTGTCAACGTACACCTGTACATTCTTGCCAATGAGATTGGCGAGGCATTTTTGCATGCAGCGCTGATATGTTGCGCCTGCGTTCTTCAGCCCGAAGGGCATTGTCGTGTAGCAGTAGACACCGTGGGGTGTGATGAATGCCGTCTTCTCTTCGTCTTCCCTTTTCATTCGGATCTGATTATATCCCGAATAGGCGTCCAGGAAGGAGAGGCGTTGGCAGCCTGCCGTAGAATCTACGATCTGGTCAATCCGTGGTAAAGGAAAATTGTCCTTGGGGCAGTGCTTATTCAATGACGTGTAGTCGATGCACACCCAAAGGATATCCGTGTTCTTCTTGGGGACCAACACCGGGTTTGCTAACCAGGTGGATATCTTGATCTCCCTAATGAAATTTGCGGCTAGCAATCTGTTTACTTCCTCTCCAAGCGCCTTCTACTTGGGTTCTGAAAATCGTCGAGTCGTCTGTTTGATGGGTTTGGCGTCAGGAAAAACTTCGAGTGAGTGCTCGGCAAACTCCCTGGGTATTCCCGGCATATCTGAGGGCTGCCAGGCGAAAATCTCCCAGTACTCACGGAGGAGTTTGACGAGCGCGTCTTCCTATGCTGGCGAGAGGGTTGTTGAAACCATCGCTGTCTTTGTAGAATCCGTCGGGTGCACTTGATGCTTGCGAGTGTCGCTGTTGGCGCTGAATTCCAGTTCAGGCGCGTTTTTCTTCGTGAGGGGCATAACGGAGTGATCCGTGGTTTTTGCCAATTCTTGAAGTTCTTCTTGCATCCCGAAAGATTTTGCGATCTCATTAAATTCTATGTCGCACTTGTCTGATTTCTGGAAGTCTCCGTCGATGGTGATCACACCGTATTCGCCGGGTAGCTTGAGCTTCAATTACGCGTAATGTGGTACGGCCATGAATCTGGCGAACGCTGTTCGACCGAGAATGGCGTGGTACTGTGAGGGCCAGTCGACGACTTCGAAGTCCAGAAATTCCCTTCTGTAGTTGCTTGGAGAGCCCAATACGACTTCTAGGTTGATTGTTCCGAGTGGACGGATTGCCTTGCCCGGAACTATCCCGTGGAAGGATCTTTCTGATTCCGTTAGGCCGTCCAGATTCTTGTTCAATCGACGGAGTGTATCCGCGTAGATGATGTTAATGCCATTGCCACCGTCCATGAATACGCGGGCCAGGTCATAATTACCAATTTGAGCTTGGATGACAAGGGCGGCGTGTCCTGCTCGATAGACTCGTGGCGGATGGTCTTTCATCGAAAACGTGATTGGTTGATCCGCCATCTTCAGGTACTCGGTTTTTGTCGGTGGTGTCTGCACTGCCATGCACAATTGCCTCGTGTTAGTCTTTTGAGCTCTGCGAGAGGGGCATACCTTCTGTATCATCGCGAGTTGTCCTGCCGGGTTCGGGTATGCGTTGGCTCCATTGTTTTGTGGTGGTGGCGCAGGTAGTGCGGCTAGCGCCATGTTTGGATTTGCTGGTGGAGGTGGTGGTGGTGGCTGGAATTGTTGTCCTCCTCCTGGCAGCGGCGGGTAGTTTTGGGTGGATGCGAATCTTTTCCTAGCGAGTGCCTCCGAGATGTCGTGAAACTTTCGGCAGTCCTTAAGAAGGTGTGTTGCCTTAGTTTTGCCCGTGCGCTTATCTGTAAATAGATGTAGCGAGCAGTATGCATCAAGATCTTCCTCGGGGGATTTTTTCTTCTGCCTTAGGTTTCCACTCGCGGCTTCCGCGGCGACCAGAGTCGCGACTTCGCGTGAATTCTGCCGCCACTAATTCCTCTCTATCCTCGTGGTCATAGTATTTCCTTCTTTTTCTTCGTCCATGGCGGTCGTCTTCGTGTGCGGGTGATGACCCTCTTTCGTTGCGCACTGCGTCTTCTCCATTAGCCCATTTTTCGGCTATGATCATTAGCTCCCCGATAGTTTTAGGCGCTGCTCTGCCTAGTTCTTCCCGAAAGGCAGTTCTTCTCGCGCCTTTAGCGAAAGCCTCGATCGCCACCTCTTCCAAGATGGTTCCCGCGGTGTTCCTAAGTGTGGTCCACCGCTGGATGTATTCTCGGGTAGACTCGCCGCTTTTCTGTTTACAGGCTCGTAGTTCCTCGATTGTAGCTGGCCTCTTGTACGTCGACTGGAAGTTTTTGCAGAAATCGCGGTGCAAGTCATCCCATGATGCGTAGCAAGATCTTGGTCTCCTCTCCAGCCAACTGCGGGCCGCTCCGACTAGATGCAAATTGAGGTATTGCATAGCCGTGTTCTTGTTCCCACGTTGGCACTTTACTGCCGTGAGGTAGTCGCTTAACCATTGAGAAGGCTCGAGCGAGCCGTCGTACTTTGTCACTTCCGTGCTGAGTTTGAACCGTTTGGGTAGGGGTGCTTCGCGAATGCTGCGGGCGAAACAGAGTGTGCCGCAGGTTTCGTCATCCGAAGAGCCGGATGAGGATCGGTCGCGATATCTTGACGCCCTTGCCCTGTCCACCTTGTTCTGCGCGATGTCGGATCGCGCATCGCGTCCGGGCCGATCGCGGTCAGCGTCCTTCCGTGGCTCCTTGCTTCGTTTTCGCGAGCGGCTGCTGTGGTGTCGTGAGCTTTTCTCTCTCGGACTGTCGTCGCTGCTGCTTCGACTGTCACCGCGGCGGCGGGCTTCTTTTCCTCGACCACGACGTGGCGATTTGTCTTTTCTCGGGGAGGAGCTTCTGTGCCTTCGGGGTGTTTCCTTGTCTTTGTCCTTCTCCTGTCGCTCCTTCTCCAATTGTTCTTCAGTCTTCTTGCGATCGTGAGAGGCGAGCCTTGCAGCCGCCAATCCTAGCCCCTTGCGAATTTGCTTGTACTGTTCTGCCCGAGGATCGCTTTCCGTCGGTTGGTTCATCTGCATGTAAGTTGCTACGGCTAGGACTGCGGCAGCGGGGGTTTGCGGGTAGACGTTGCCGTCGTCGTCGACCCTCATGAAGGAGGATGTGGTCGACCTGCTGGTCCCAGCCATGGACTCGTAGTCCCTGGATGATGCAGCATGTCCCTTCCTTGCGTGCTGGGTACCGACCGAAGGCGCAAGGGACTGCTCGGCTCGTCGCAGGCTTGACTCGTCCGCTGCTCTTCTGCGACGGGCTAGATCTGCTTGGGCGTCTTTGATGGTCAAGGCCGCTCTCACTAGATGGTAGTGGTAGGCGGTTAGATTCTCCTGTGGCGCTCCTGCCGCGGGTGGCTGACTTTTTCGCATGGCTTCTTTGGCTCTGTTCCAGGCCTCCCACGAGACGCCGATTATATTGCGCTCGGTTGCGCTGAATTCGGTTTCCGGGGGTGGTTCCGATCCGGCCATGCAGACTTGGGCCAATCGCGGCCCGTGCGTCCTAGGCGTAGATTGGAAAGCTTCCCGTACCCAAGATGGTTCCTCTGTCGAGAGGGCGTGGTAGTCCGCTGCGTTGAATCGGATGGATTCGCCGCTTTTCTCCACAGGAAAACGCGAGTTGACGGCTCCAGATTCGTTGTCAGATTCATCCGTGAAGTGGAGGATTCCGTCTCGGTTCGTCACGAAGTTGAAGCTCCCGAACGTCAGGGTGACGCTCTTCTCCAGATCCTCGAATACCGGGCGTGATTCCGGCGAGTGAGGTGTGACCACGACAGATCCGATCCGTATAGGATTGCTCGGAGCCGTAGTCGATGGTTTCCAACGGGAGTTGGACGTCGATGAAGCCGAAGATGCCGGTGATCCAGCGCCCGCGCTCCCCACGGTCGGCGCCAATTGTCGAATCTCTGACTCTACAAATCCCTTAGGTGACCCTATCGAGTTTCGACTAGGAGAAGTCATGAGCGCTGGTGAAATCGTCGGCTAGACAGGGGGCGAGTTTTACCCAGGTTCGGGGCCCTCGTAGAGGTAAAACCCTTACTCCTGCCTCTTGTCGATCTGTATTGAAGATTAGATCGGTTACAATGGTGTGCTCGAGTCGAGAGTAGGTCTCGAGTTCAAGGCTTTTAGGTCGTGCGGTAATTGCTTGGTCCTCTCCTGGGGGCTCTCCTGGCCTTATATAGATGGCCAGGTCTCGAGTTCTACCCGGAGAGGACTCGAACTCTAGCTAGGTCGGTTACAAGTTTCCTAGCTTAATGCGCAAGTCATTGCGGGTGGGCTTCACGTGGGCCTTCTGGAGTACTCCAAGGGCGCCTATCCTTGGGCCTTGGCCTTGGGCCTGAGAGGGGGTGTCCTTACCCGCAGGGTCCAGGGTCCATATCTTCGTCAGCACCCCTGCACAAAATGCCCTCTCCAGTATCCCCTAAATCGACGGATCTGAGCTCCACCCTCCGTGCACCATCTCACCATCGGCATAGCGGTACAGAGCACCTTCCCTCTTGTTATTTCCTCTCCTGGATCCCCCATGCTCCAAATCCGCCCGCGCCCCCTCTCAATTCCGTCTTTGGTCCCTTGCAGAACGGCCGTCGTCCATGACCTTGCTCCGTCGCCGCAGATCCCCGAGGAGGTCCTCGCTCCGGCCACTCCCAACACGAATGTGTGCGCGCATAGCACGGGCGATGCTCTCCTGAGCATTTTGGTGCGAGCGTCATTTCGGGGAAGGTCTTGGAGCACCCCACAGTGATCTTCCAGCGAGTCTCCAACTCGGTCCGCCGTGGCCTCTGTTTTCCGCCACCCCTGTTTGGTCGTCGCCGACGCGCGTCGACGTGGGCTCCTCGTAACCATCGGATCCACATCCGATGGATCCGTTTGAATCATGCACCTTTAGATCTCAGCCTCAGATCGCCGATCGTACGGCAGCGTACCGGTTCGGTGCACGCGCTCGCCAGCGGGCCGGCCTCGCTCTACGTGGCCCATCCTCCTTCCAGTTCTGGCCCGTTAACTTTTTTCAGCATGTGGTTATTTATTTCCTTGCAGATCTATTTCTATAGGTTTAATTTTAATCGAAATTAAAATGTTAAAATGTGAATCTTGCCAAGATAAAAATCAATGAGCTATATCTACTATTTCTTAACCACCTCCAACTTGTAGATCCTTGTTTTGTGTATTATTTTAGGAGAACTAAGAAAAATGGCAGAAGCACTCTGTTTCACCATTTGGATCATAACATAATTTTTAAGTGTCCAAATCTTTCAAACTAAATTGTTCTGAGTAGCTCTTGTTGGTTCCTACCAGTAGCACTTGGCCTTGAATGCAAATTAGCTTCCTAGAGAAAATGACACACATTTTGGTAATTGATCAGCGAGCACTTTGGTGAATTTTCAAATTAAATATGTGATGATTTTTTATGTGAATCCAATTGGGTGAGCTTGTATGTGTTTAGTTGTACCTAGTCCTAGCTTGGTGAATTTTTCTAAGCCTTATATGAATTATTGCGTGCTTGGATTGATTTAGGGCCTTTTCTGTCATTTTGGAAAATTGCCCTAATTATTTTTGTAGGATGTTTTAGTATGTGTTTGTGACTCCTAGCTTGTATAAATAATTGCTGATTTGTATGATTCGGATTTTCGAATCTTGCATGGTGGCTGAAAGGTTCACTTCGTATTTTCTCCTACTCTTCCTTGGAGTAAGAGACGGTTTCCTTGGTTTCCGGACCTTTGCCTTTCCACCTGTTCGAGCTTTCCTTTCCAAAGGCGAGATTTACTTATTTGGGCTTTTATTGTGTATCTAGGGTGGTCTTCTTTTCAGGGCGAGACGACTTTTTGGCTTGTTGAGTGTGTCAACATTTCCGCCTCTTGCCCTAATGTCATCCTCTGCCGATGCATGCTCATTGGCTATCGTTAGCATAAAACCAAGGTATTTATGCTCTTTAGCTCCCACCATGAATGGTATAAGGCCGGGTTTCAGCCTAATGACGAAAGAATGCATTTCTTGTAAGTCATCCACTCTGGAGCAGCTATTCTTCATTGCTTACCATCTTGAAATAAAGTCAACATACGAATCGTTTTCGTATTGGACGCAAGGGTTTAGTTGGTTGATACTCTTGGGGCGTTTATATGTGCCTCGAAAGTGTTGTGCAAAAACCTTGGCCATATCCTCCCAGCTGTCTATCGTTCTTGACGGTAATCCGTTGATCCAATCCCGAGCTCCATCTAGAAACATCAAAGGCATGAATTTTACTTCTTGCAAATTTGTTCCTTTGTTGATCTAAACGGCAGTGTAATAGTGTGAGAGCGAGGTATCCAGGTTTGTACTTCCTGTATACTTTTGATAAGTTGGACCGGCTTTGGAAAAGCCAGGATGGAGGTTGATACTCCGTATTATGTCAGTAAAACACTTTGTCCCGAAGTACAAATCATACTTTTCGGTCCTAGGTACATGCGGGGAATACCTTCCAACAAAGTGGGATGAGGGGAATCTGCTTCTCCTTAGCCCGTTGTTGCATGAATACACTCATCTTGGTTCATCCTTGTATCTTCTAGCATCCCGGTCTCTAAAACAAGGCAGAGTTCTGCTTCTGACTCGTTCCCTATACCTTGGTGCGGTTCGGGTTCTCTCATTGAGGATGCTCGTATCTTCTGGCTTTGTTGTCTGAGTTTCCCGGAGGCGGCATTGATTTTTCGTCTTTCACCGCACGATATTGGCAGAGAGCGGTATTTCCCTCCTTTCGGTTTTTGTCTTCTCAATCACTGTTGATTCCGGGATTTGGGTAATTTTCCAAATTTGGCGCATGAGACCCTATTCTGGATGCTGCATTCTTGTCACGCGGATCATTTTATCCTTTTTGGGGTCTCCGTTCTTTCTCTTTTAACATCCTGAATCTCCCGGTTGGCTTGGTTCGGCTGCTGCAGCTGCGACTGCGCATGTGGTAGTTTTGCATAATGTCGAACTTTCATACTGTTTGCCGGAACCCGTTTGTCCTTGCTGCTGATGCACCTAAAATGCATCTACGCTTTCAATCACTTTGCTTCATAATTTGCTCCGGAGTTTTCCCATATTTGAATAAAACTACTGAATCTGACACTGTTTTTGGCAAAGTCTCATTTCTGGTTGTTTTTTGCAGGAAATTTAATCAAAGAACAATACCACGCCAATTTTTATGGAAAAGAAATACTTCGTGCAAAAGATGGACACGAGGAAGTGTCCGAGGAGGAAAAGAGGAGGCCCCATGCGCCCAGATTCCTTGGCCGCGTGGGCCCACCTATCTTGGGCCTCGGGCACCGCCTCTCCTTCGGCTTTCGCGTACCCCCTCATATATACAAAAAAGTGGCTGACCTAGAAGAGGAGAGCTATTCGCAAAACAGAGCGCCGCAACCACCACGATCTTTGTTTTCGGAGACAGATTGATCCAGGATTTCTCTCGCGGAGGAGGGATGCGGAGGCCGTCTTTGTTGCCATCTTTACCACCTTCATCTCCATTGACCATGAGCTCCCTCACCATCACCATGTGTGAGTATTCCTCTATAGGCATATTAGTTGGATGAGATTGATAATGTAATGATACCCGTTGTTCGAGATTTTCGGGCTTTATCTTGAGGATACTTTTGTATTTTCTTGATGCACTTATGATATGTTTAATGCTTGTTACCATGGCCTGAGTGGCATGATTTCAGTACGAAACTTACTTTGCCTCATCATATAATTGAGTTTGGTATTTATCTGCAATGTGTATTGCCTGCTATTATGTTGAACCTGCGAACCCTAAAAGTGACATATAGGGAAAACAAGGGAGAGATGTCTTAGTTTGAGGATTCTATGTGTTCATGAAGTGTTAATGTGTTGTTCCAAGATATTCGAAAGGGTAGACCTTAATTACTTGTAGTTCCAAGTTGGCCCCGGTGAAATGGCCAGGTAGGACAATAGATGTTGTGCAAATTCTCTTCGTTCATACGCACAACTATTTTCGGAACACATACCTACATATATCGGAGTTAGAGAAAAATCCCAATTGCTATTTGCTTATTCATGCAACACCCCGCTTTCACCTCATGGCTATGTTTTAAATCTCGGAGTTACACTTTCACTTTTCCGGTGAAAACTTGGAACCCTTGTTACTACTGCTGTTTTATTTTGGTTACTTGAATCATATTACTAATATCACCACTGCTGCTGCGAGTTTATTGATATACATGTGTGACTGAGAGTGACGTCTTAATTGCCAAAGTCTTATCGGTATTCTTGTGTTCCCCTTGAGTCAAACTATAAATTTGGGTAGTACTTCCCAACGAAGATTTTAGCGTTCCCCTATACTTGTGGGTATCAAGACATTTTTTGGCGCCGTTGCCGGGGAACCTAGATTTATTGGTAAGACCACTTGTTATCATTTATTTTATGCACTATGGGAAAGGATCCTCAGAAGGACATGGGGCCTTCCACTACTTGAAGAGGTACGGTCTTGCCAAGTAGGACAAACTTTTCACCTAATGTTACTTCTGCTATTGTTGCTAAAAACAAAGGTAAAAATATATCTAGTTCACCATTTTCTAAGATGTGTATAAGCACTGAAAATAATGAAATATGTGGTAGCATGGACAAAGAAGTGACACCTGCGACACCTGAATTACCCGAAATACCTGAATCTTCTATTATTTCTAGTAATGTTGAATCTGAATTAGAAGATAATGAATAATATGATGATAATTATGATACTTCTTCCGAGGAAGAAGATGCATTTACTATGGCTTTTATGGATTCGAATTTTGATAAATTGGATAAACTCGATATCTATAAAAATTCTCCTCTTGATGATCATTTCCCTGTTACTAAGAAAATGAATGCTCTAGCTATTTAAATTAAAGATAAAGATTATGAGTTTAGTGTTTATCCTAAAATAATTGAAAAATCTCAGAAGTTTTATGGTAGAGACAATGATTTTCCTTTCGAACACATTGCTGTTTTGCATGATTTATCTGTGTTATTTGGTAAAGATGAAATCCACCAACGCTATTATTTCTTAAAGTTGTTTCCTTTTACTTTGCGTGGAAATGCTAAAACTTGGTATAATCGTTTAGAAATTGGATCTATTACTAGCAAAGAGGAATGCTTGCAGCTATTCTTTAATAAATATTTCCCTACAGATAAGATCCATGGTTTAACTATTGATATTAGCAACTTTTCAGAGAAAGAGAAGAAGGATTTACCCCAAGCTTGGGGGAGGTACAGTAAGATGGTTAGGAAATGTCCACCCCATGGCTTCAAGAGTAATTAAATACTTGATATATTTTATAATGGACTAACTAGAAATACCATAGGCTATCTTGATAGTATTGCAGGTAATGTTTTCAGGGAAAGGACCATTGATGAAGCAACTGAGTAATTGGAGACTATCTCTAGAAATTATGAAGATTGGAATATTGAAGAGATAGATGAAAGAGAGATATTTCCGGAGAACAAAAGAGGAATTCTGAAATTAAACTAAGAGACAATGAAAGAAGCTTCCAAGGCTATTAAAGAGAAGGGAATTAAAACCTCTCATCTCAAGGTATTATCTAAAATGGGTGTTAAACTTCCTATTGATCAACCATGTTTTCCAATCCAAGTTAATGTTGTATGCCCTATAGAAGGTAGAGAAAAGCTAATACCACCTACTGATGTGTCATATGTTAATGATTTTTCTTATCATAATAATCCTGAAGAGCATGATATTAGAATGAGAATTATGGAGAACTCTCATCAAATTAAATTTCTTTGTGAACATTTAAATGCTAGTGTGGGAGAAGTTAGAAGAATTATTAAACATTGTGAGATGATGAATAATCAAGATGAACAAATAGTTTCTCTTCAAAATCAGTTGTGTGAAAATCTTATTAAGAAGAAATAGGTTTGTGGAGTTAATACTAGAGGTGGTGCAACTACTCAGGATCCTGACTATCCTGAAAACCATCCCAAGAGAAAAGAGCAAGAGGCTCTCAAGAAGAAACCGTCTGCAGGAAAATCTCCCAATGAAAATGAGGATAGTGACAATTCTCAAGAAGAAGACAAGGATATTTCTATTTCTGATGCTGAGACTGAAGATGATAATATTGAAGAAGAAGAATCACCTCCACCTGAAGAAGAAGAACAACAAGAACAAAATAATGAAGAACCTGAACCTACTAAGAAAGAAGACCCTCAACCATCTATTGAGAAGAATAAAAACAAGAAACATACAAATCAACAAAAAGGTAAAAAAAAAAGGGATCCATGGGTGCAAAGACCCATACCATATCCCCAAGAGGTAATGAAATCTTTGGATGATGCCAGATTTAAAAAAAATTCTTGAGTTGATTAAAACTTTATATCTACAAATTCCCCTTGTTGATCCTATTAAAATTCCTCCATATTCAAAATATATGAAAGATATTGTTACTAATAAAATAAATATACCAAATGGTGCAATTACTGCTATGCTTGCTAATTACTTTTTCAAAGGAAAACTACCTGAAAAGCGTGGAGATCTTGGTATCCCCACTATTCCTTATCATATGAAAGAAACTTACGTGAAATATGAATTATGTGATTTAGGAGCTGGTGTTATTGTTATGACTTTTTATTTATATAAAAAACTTAAGCTAAACAAATTGGTTCCAACTGAAGTTTCATTACAAATGGCTGATAAATCCACTTATGTTCCTATAGGTATATGTGAGGACGTTCCTATTTCCATTGCGAATGTGTTAATTCCCACACGCTTTGTTACATTAGAAATGCCTGAGGATGATAATCTATCTATTATTCTTGGAAGACCCTTTCTTAACACAACAGGGGCTGTGATAAATTGCACTGAGAGAAAAGTGACATTCAATGTTAAAGGAAACGAGCATACCATTTATTTTCCAAAGAAGAATCATGTTACAATGGTAAACAAAAATGTGAATTCCATTCAAAGAAATACTTTTATGATTGGAAACTTTGAGTTGGCATTACCACCCCCACCACCAAAGTAAGATACCTTGATGATTGGAACCATTCCAATCAAATATGAGGTATCTTGAGTTTTTTTTTCATATGTATATAAAATGAATCATGTGTTATATATTTTACATATTATTAATGAGACTTAATGTGGAAATTACGCAAACTTGGTTCCCAAAAAAAAAAGTTGCATTTTTTTATTTTATTTGTCTTAGAACTCCAGAGTATATTGATACGTCATAAATGTATCCTTAATTTCTGATGTTCCGTGTTGTTTTCATGCCATATGCTACATGGTTTCCTTACACTTTATGTCATTTTTATAGATTTCCGGGGACTAACCTATTGACAAGATGCCACAAAGCTAGTTCATGTTTTCTGCTGTTTTTAGTTTCAGAAAAGTTGTTCTGGAAATATTCTCGAAATCGGAAAAAATTTGAAGCCCGGAAATATTAGAATTCTCGAAGGTTCCACGGAGTCCCGAAGAGGGGCCACAGGGGGACCACACCATAGGGCGGCGCGCCCCCTCCCCCGGCCGCGCCTGGGGGTGGTGTTGTAACACCCCAGATATCAACCCTATCTGGCAATGATACACAAACTTTAAATCTTCCAACGGCAAGGGGTAAACTATAAATTTCGGCAAAGTCTCCTTTGTTTAAGGAGAACTCCACATAACAAAATAAGAGTACACCTATAAATTTATAGGTGGACGCAACTACTAAAATCAACAAGACCAAGCTACAACTAAAATCTAAGATGTTTCATAACAACCAACTTAGTAGCCACAAAAATATTGCAAACCTTAGAAAATAATAAGGCAAGTGAAACCTTGAGTCTTAGAGTGGTTAAACTAATCTATGTACAAAGGTTTTAATGTATTATAGTAGAGTGCAGAAACATCAAGAGGTGCTACTCCCAATCCCATGCATGCCGTCCTCAATAGCACCTAAAAACATAGAAGCCACAAGGGTGAGTACAAAGTACTCAACAAGTTCATAAATAAACGGTAAACTTTACATAAACCAAGACACCGAGCCATCATGAGACATCATTCATCCATTAGCACAATTTATGATGTCCTACATGCCTATATGCTCATCTCATCTCATCTCATCGCGGATACCGGTATCGCTTGAGTGGATACCCGTCGGCATCCACTCACTCCAACTCATGGAGGGTGCTTCGAATGTGGGTCGCAACCCATCAAAGGAAGTCTCATCGTGCCCAACGAAGTAGGTCACTTTAACATCATTGTCATCATGGGTATGCAAATACGCATATACTGAGTATGTCATCGTCAGCCATTATCATGCTCATCATGGAAATATCATAGACATAAGGAGTAAAGCTTCATAATTAAACCAAGTGAAGAGCGGTATGCAAAATTCACTATCCATCATGAACTTGCCTCAATCGCGGGGCACAAACCGTGAGTTGTAAGTTCTGAACTGGAAGTTTCAACACCTGTCATCCAAACATATAACACTCAATACACAACACGTTTTCATAACCAATACAGTATTTAATATCGTTCCTATGCGCGAGACCCCCTTAAATAACCTATACCCTCAAGAAAAGTGAGCAAACAAGTTATAAACAAAATGTAACCAAAGAGATAATTTTTATTTCATCATCAGCACTCTACTTCTCACACTTCCTATACAGACAAAAGCTAGAAAATATTTACTTGACTCACTCAAACTTAAGTATTACTAAAATTGGGTCATTTCAGGATAGATCACTTAATCTTTTCACAAGAATTATTAATCTGCACTAAATCTTGAAAATAAAAAGAGTTATACAATTAGAAAAACATTCTCCGCAACTTTTATGTTCATCCCAAGACTTAATTAAAATGTAAAGAAGGTGTCAGGTTGCAAAGAAAATCACTGCATGCAGAAAAGTTCAGTTCTGGACAGAATACTAAACTGATCTCTGAGAGAAAACCGTCCGACCAAATCGCTCAAATGAAAATTCTATAAAAAGCCTGAAACATTCCCTACAACTTTTGTTCAGAGTTCAACTCGAAATTATGGACAGATCAACGCAGAATATAACTCAAAGATTAGAGTACTTAACATAAACTGCAGTATTTTCCTGTAGCTGAATCGGTTAAGAACAACACATGTACATGTTAAGAGGGAACTAGCAAACTGCAGATATAATCGTTTCTCTATGCCAAAACGTGATGCTGAAACCTACAGGCTGCTATAGCCTCGATGGATTGTAGGAATGATAAAGAGCAGAACACCAACTCTGATACTAACCCAACCCGGCCACACTACCAGATCTGCTACGCTACAGCGCTGAAGTTGCAACAAGGAACAAAGCAAGGGAATGGATGCACGCACTGCTGCGACGACGAACGTAGGCGAGAACAATTTGATTCCGCAGAAGAACGCCCACAGATCTTGCAGCAGCAGGTTCAGCCAAACCACCTCACGGCGGCGGCAATGGTGATGAGTGATCCAGCGGCGACGACCCAACGGCGGCCGTCTCGATTCGGAGGCACCAGGTAGTGGCGAGATAGGAGGAGATCGAAACTGAAACGGCGCAGCCCTAGAAAGCTATGTAGACGTGTCGCCAAGAGGCATAGATAGACCGAGAAGGCCCTTTCCCCTTCCACGATGAAGAAACAAAATAAAGACAACCAGTTTTCTACTAAACACTCACTCAGGCAAGCCAACTGCAGCTATAGGTTTATAGGTTTTAACAAGTAGGTTAAGAGATCAAGCGCTAGTAAATATATTTTTTTATTTTCTCTAACCTTCTATTTCCAAACATATGTCTAAAGGCATCACGGTCATATATTTATTCTTTTATCATTATCCTTTTGAAAAGTTGAATAAACACAAACTAGCATAAAAATAATACGGGGTATCACATTCTTACCCCCTTAAACAGAATTCGTCCCCGAATTCATCCTCACTTAACTACTCCCAGAAATAACGTAGAAGGTACAGGATATAAACATGCATCACCAACCAGCAATAAATAATTCTGGATACTTCTCGCGCGTGCGAGACTCAAGCTTCCAAGTCACCTGACGCTCGCTTTGTTGCGCCAAAAAGACCATCACGTACTTTAGCATCCTATTCCTCATCACTCCCCCCGGCTCTTCGAATATTCTCACAGGGTGACCCTCAATGGTTAGATCTTGTTCGATCGTAATTGGTTCCATGGTAATCTGCCATTCTAGGTTTCGAAAATGCTTTCGCTGCATGAGACATGAGACATATCACGCACACCTTTGAATGTCACATGCTACCGGATACACTATCATGAAGTGTTAAATGTATCTTAGACTTGGCTCTCGTTTACTATTGAACCTTACCACCTAGGGCTCTTTATTGGCGCACAGATCTCACCATGCACATAAAAACGTCAAATCGAGGCATCTTTTACAAATAGGTCTAGTGGTGCTACTCACCATGTGTGTAATCTCATTCTCACCAAGTGGACAACCAAATACACATAGGTTTTAAAACCTATCCTTGCACCACATACTCTTGGAAAGATGGTCATCTACACATCCACCATAAAAACCACACAAAAAATATTTGATTGGATGATAGCATTGTAAATAAATATAAGCCAACTCTCAGATTTATAAAAGCTACTAGCCTTCAAATGTCTTCACCTATACAAGACTGAAAGTCTAAGTCATACACTTGTTTAACCGTTTTCATTACCATTCGTTTCTAATATAGGAGGTAGTGTTAAACTTTCACAAAGCACTCCCCATACTATGAAAGTTATCTCAAAATTCGTGCAAGAACTTAGGGTCATGGTGGGCAGGCATGTTTCTCATGCTACCAAGTGATGAACTATACTCCGGTGCTCCATGCCAAATCTTCCCAACCAACTTACCATTGTTGACATAGGAACGCTCCTAACTAGACACACCAACGACTAGGAAAAAAAACTATAGAGGATAACAACGAGATAACTCTTGAATACATGTATTAGATAGAACGACTGAGACTCTAAGTCACCATAAACCCTACTTTGGAAAAACGTGTGCAACTTATAAATACATGAGAAGAAAAAAAATCAGTTCAATAGAATATGCCGAAATACATTGACACCCTTAAATAAAGGCGACGGAGACCTGAAACATATAGATGCATCCATCCAATGTAACTAGAGCGAATAATAAGAGTAATTAGTATGGGGGCCAATCCATCCCACACTCAAATTATTAACCTTGTACATGGATAGATGAATCAGAAAAACTAACACGCGGGCATCCTCGCGACCATTACAATTTTGTTTTTGTTTTTTGCATGGATACAAACTTAAGGGGAACATTTTACATTTAACCCTCTAAAAAAGAAAATAACAAATAAGACGTCACTCTTCCCTGAACCCTCAAGTCTGTCACTAAATACCAAAGCACATGCATAGTGATAGGCGATATGTCATGCTAAGCATTCAAACAAAAGCTAACTACAAAACTCATGATTTCAGAAACACAACGCTCGCACATAAATAAATAAAATAACACTCCACACTACCATAACCATCACTACTGAAAAAGACATCAAACCTATGGGATCTCCAAACATACTACAAGTAAATGAACCTAACCTAATGTAATCTTGAACAACCGTTACTTGCCTGGTCATCACAAAAAAATCACAAGAGTCCAAGACATGGAACAACTAAAAGATGTGGAGCTTCAATTTAGAAAACAATCTTACTTCCTTGATATTTTATATCGTGGCACCCGATAACCTACTTACCCTCAAAACAAAAAAAATTGTTCAACAAATCACATTGTACACAAATACACCACAAGGACCAAAAGCGGCTCAAACGTTGAAAAACACTTATCAAGATTGACCTATTCACCCAACTTCGAAGGGTGAAGACGTACCCCCAAATTATTGGCTAATAGATAGAAAGAGAAACAAGAGGAAGACTTTCAAAAACAAATAGTTAACGACAAGGAGGGTTTCTAATATAATTAAAGAATCTTTTAATCTCATTCGAAAGAGATCAATGGAAACATTCCAAAAAAATAAGCAGATAACATGACCTTATTAAAATATTTATCAATTTCTTCAATGGAACATCATAACAGATTCAACCAATCATTGGAAGATCTTCATGAACACACTCTATTACAAGATCCATCATTCCACACTTAACATGACCTAATGAAAACAATAGGGCATAGCTAATGGAGGAGAAGAGTTGACACGAGGATTCAACAATAAAATTCAAAAGGCATCAACTATGACAAGAAGAACATCGAGTTGTGAAATCACATACATCGTGTACATTGAAAGACACTACCATGTGTTACATCAATGCACCCACACTAGAAATAATAAGTTGACAACTAGAAAAGAGGTGGTGGTTTCATTTTTAAATGAAATCCACACAAGTATCAAAGAATACATTATAACATCACCACTCTAGAATAGTTTGGTATATGGTGACAACACAAAGAAAATTTTATTTCCAACCAAGTTTACAATGAATCCAACCAAACCCATTTCATGTAGGTATTAACTACTAACACAGACAAAAGAGAAATCATCTTTGCTTTCCATATAGTTGCCAAAAACACATGCATAGACACAGTAGCTTACTTAAAATGCGAAAAAAATCAAACCATTATCATTTCATAATAAATGATCACTTTAATGCTTAAACATTTGAAAGCACCACATGGATTCCTAAGAATATAGTCATCTTACTAGAACAATAGTAACTATACACATAAAAAGCACATATATCATAAAAAGGTCATTGGCTCTCTTCCTTAGGTCTCGAGGCGATCTTACTTATCCAATGCATTAGATTTCATCCACTAACCTTAGTCACTTGTTTGTGCAAGCATAGAAAAATAAACATTTTTTTGTGTTACTCTCGTGAACATAAGTCATCGTGAGAAACCTTGGAGTTTTGACATATTTCTTTTAAGTTCCCTAAACTTCATAGGCAAGATCCAATATCCATCTTGTAAACGTCCACCACACATTTCCATATCGGTTCTCATAAAATAGCCAATCAAAGGATTAATCATGAAAAATGTCGTAATATCCACCGAACAAGCTAACATCCATACACACTAGCTTGTCGACCGAATAGTTATAGTCTCTATCTAGCCTAAAATACCAAATCAATAGTTTCCCCTTTAAGGAATAGATTTCAAAAATTGCGAAGGAAAGCCTAATCTTTTTATACTAAACTAACTAGGACTCCTTAATGAATACCCCAAACACCATGGTGTTAACCCATCTTCACGTAATGAGTATAATTAGAGTTAATCATTCCTTCATGGAATCTATGACCTATAGAACAACATGTGATGTCGTCCAATCTTATCACCTTTATCAATTTTCCACAATTCGGACAAGGAAACATATTTACCAAACCCATCAACATAAATACTCGTCTCAGCATGCAAAATATATACGACTAAATGAATGATAGAGTTTGCACACACAAAAATGTATACAGATTTAAAATTATTAAACACACCTAGGCTCGTTGATAAGATTAAGTCTAGTAAACAAAGTAAGCTAAGGCTAAATAGAAATACAAAACACACTTTCCCCTAGGCAAGACACTCGATACCGGTGAACGGCAGGTCAACAAGCAGAACAACATTATGATGATAGAAATCAACAATAAAACAGAGTGAAGCGCAAATGCAATGAATGTCCCAAAACCCCATCTTACTGTGCACTAGTGTGTCAATTTATTTTAAGTTGTAAAATTAGAAGTCAAGTTTTAGTTGTCAAAATTACTTATAGAATTGCTTGTTAGAATTTTAGTTATTTAACCAATCTATTTTTAACTTAATATTAAGTATCCTAAATTATTAATTTTACTCCAGAGACCTAAAGCCTAGGCTCTGATACCAACTGTAACACCCCAGATATCAACCCTATCTGGCAATGATACACAAACTTTAAATCTTCCAACGGCAAGGGGTAAACTATAAATTTCGGCAAAGTCTCCTTTGTTTAAGGAGAACTCCACATAACAAAATAAGAGTACACCTATAAATTTATAGGTGGACGCAACTACTAAAATCAACAAGACCAAGCTACAACTAAAATCCAAGATGTTTCATAACAACCAACTTAGTAGCCACAAAAATATTGCAAACCTTAGAAAATAATAAGGCAAGTGAAACCTTGAGTCTTAGAGTGGTTAAACTAATCTATGTACAAAGGTTTTAATGTATTATAGTAGAGTGCAGAAACATCAAGAGGTGCTACTCCCAATCCCATGCATGCCGTCCTCAATAGCACCTAAAAACATAGAAGCCACAAGGGTGAGTACAAAGTACTCAACAAGTTCATAAATAAACGGTAAACTTTACATAAACCAAGACACCGAGCCATCATGAGACATCATTCATCCATTAGCACAATTTATGATGTCCTACATGCCTATATGCTCATCTCATCTCATCTCATCGCGGATACCGGTATCGCTTGAGTGGATACCCGTCGGCATCCACTCACTCCAACTCGTGGAGGGTGCTTCGAATGTGGGTCGCAACCCATCAAAGGAAGTCTCATCGTGCCCAACGAAGTAGGTCACTTTAACATCATTGTCATCATGGGTATGCAAATACGGATATACTGAGTATGTCATCGTCAGCCATTATCATGCTCATCATGGAAATATCATAGACATAAGGAGTAAAGCTTCATAATTAAACCAAGTGAAGAGCGGTATGCAAAATTCACTATCCATCATGAACTTGCCTCAATCGCGGGGCACAAACCGTGAGTTGTAAGTTCTGAACTGGAAGTTTCAACACATGTCATCCAAACATATAACACTCAATACACAACACGTTTTCATAACCAATATAGTATTTAATATCGTTCCTATGCGCGAGACCCCCTTAAATAACCTATACCCTCAAGAAAAGTGAGCAAACAAGTTATAAACAAAATGTAACCAAAGAGATAATTTTTATTTCATCATCAGCACTCTACTTCTCACACTTCCTATACAGACAAAAGCTAGAAAAGATTTACTTAACTCACTCAAACTTAAGTATTACTAAAATTGGGTCATTTCAGGACAGATCACTTAATCTTTTCACAAGAATTATTAATCTGCACGAAATCTTGAAAATAAAAAGGGTTATACAATTAGAAAAACATTCTCCGCAACTTTTATGTTCATCCCAAGACTTAATTAAAATGTAAAGAAGGTGTCAGGTTGCAAAGAAAATCACTGCATGCAGAAAAGTTCAGTTCTGGACAGAATACTAAACTGATCTCTGAGAGAAAACCGTCCGACCAAATCGCTCAAATGAAAATTCTATAAAAAGCCTAAAACATTCCCTACAACTTTTGTTCAGAGTTCAGCTCGAAATTATGGACAGATCAACGCAGAATTTAACTCAAAGATTAGAGTACTTAACATAAACTGCAGTATTTTCCTGTAGCTGAATCGGTTAAGAACAACACATGTACATGTTAAGAGGGAACTAGCAAACTGCAGATATAATCGTTTCTCTATGCCAAAACGTGATGCTGAAACCTACAGGCTGCTATAGCCTCGATGGATTGTAGGAACGATAAAGAGCAGAACACTAACTCTGATACTAACCCAACCCGGCCACACTACCAGATCTGCTACGCTACAGCGCTGAAGTTGCAACAAGGAACAAAGCAAGGGAATGGATGCACGCACTGCTCCGACGACGAACGTAGGCGAGAACAATTTGATTCCGCAGAAGAACGCCCACAGATCTTGCAACAGCAGGTTCAGCCAAACCACCTCACGGCGGCGGCAATGGTGATGAGTGATCCAGCGGCGACGACCCAACGGCGGCCATCTCGATTCGGAGGCACCAGGTAGTGGCGAGATAGGAGGAGATCGAAACTGAAACGGCGCAGCCCTAGAAATCTATGTAGACGTGTCGCCAAGAGGCATAGATAGACCGAGAAGGCCCTTTCCCCTTCCACGATGAAGAAACAAAATAAAGACAACCAGTTTTCTACTAAACACTCACTCAGGCAAGCCAACTGCAGCTATAGGTTTATAGGTTTTAACAAGTAGGTTAAGAGATCAAGCGCTAGTAAATATATTTTTTTATTTTCTCTAACCTTCTATTTCCAAACATATGTCTAAAGGCATCACGGTCATATATTTATTCTTTTATCATTATCCTTTTGAAAAGTTGAATAAACACAAACTAGCATAAAAATAATACGGGGTATCACAGGTGTGGGCCCCTCGGATAGTTAACCCTAAAAGGAGACCACTTTTCCACGAAAAACACATGAGGCCACCGTCGTCAACCCGAAATCGGGAGGGTTCTGGAGTTCTCCCCGGCACCCTGCCGGGAAGGAAAATCATCATCGAAGGGCTCTACACCACCATGCCCGCCTCCAGAGTGATGCGTGAGTAGTTCATCCTGGGACTATGGGTCCATAGCAGTATCTAGATGGTTGTCCTCTCCTCTTTATGCCTCATGTTAGGATCTCGTGAGCTGCCTCACATGATCGAGATCATCTTATTGTAATGCTACATGTTGTGTTTAATGGGTTCCGATGATTATTGAATGCTATGTCTCTTGATTATCAATCTATCATGTTGTCTTCATGTGTATGTTATTTATGATCTTGCATGCTCTCCGTTGTTAGTAGATGCTCTCGCCAAGTAGATGCTAGTGACTCCAAGAGGGAGTATTTATGCTCGATAGTGGGTTCATGCCTTCTTTGCAGCTATGCTCGACTGACAGAAACGTGACGGATGGAGGATGTGTTGTTTCCACTAGGGAGAAAACAACGATGTTAACATTGTTTACATTACACACTTTGCTTACTGCAATTATCTGTTGCTTGCAACTTAATACCCAACGTTTGTTTGGATGATATTCTGAGGGTGGATTATTAGTCATCGATGTAGTTGGATGATGGTCTATGTATCTTGTTGTAATGCCCGCATGAATCTCATAGTAATCATCATGTCATGCATGTTTCGTTATCTATCAATTGCCCAGCTGTAATTTGTTCACCATGCATGTTAGCTATCTTTTATGGAGAGACACCACTAGTGAACTATGGACCCCGGTCCATTTTCTCATACTGATAATACAATCACTACTTCCACTGTTTTCACATTGTTTCCACACTTCTACTATTGTTTTCATATTTTTCTCATACTATTTACCACACCATACGTTTAACCTCTTTGTGTTCACCAAAACCGGTGAGATTGACAACCTCACGGCTTCGTTGGGGAAAAGTGAATTGATTGTGTTGTGTAGGTTCCACGTTTCTGCTGAACCGGTAGTGCGCCCTGCCATCTCAGCTGCATCAACCTTTATAAATTTCTTGTGCTCCTACTGGTCGATTCAACCTTGGTTTCTTTTCTGAGGGAAAACTTGTCGCTTCACTCTTCACAACCTTTCTCTTGGGCTTTACCAACGTCAGCCATCAACAAGTTTTATGGCGCTGTTGCCGGGGAGGTAGAGAATTTCTACAAGGGGAGTCTCTCACCTCCAATCTCTTTACTTTGTTATTGTTTTGCTTAGTTTATTTTATTTTGTCTTATTTTCTTCTCTTTATAAAAAACACAAAAATTTTAGTTCTTATTCTAGTTGTTATTTTTGCTACCTTGTTGTTTTTCTTCATCATATTGCTCCCTAAGTTTACCCTGAAAGATCTTCTAGTTGGTAGTGGTTCTATACTTGGAAATGATACCATTAAAGAATTCTTCAATCATGTTAGTGAGCATGATAATTTTGAGGAAAAATCTATAGTAGAACTTGCTCCAAATTATGAAACTGCTGCAACTTCTTTAATTCACATGTTATAAGCTAGGTTTGTTAACCTTCATCCCATACTGCAGAATATGTTCCTCAACTTGAATAATATTGAAGATATCGAAAAAATAAATTTTATCTTAGCAACCATGCTTAAAGAATTTGGAGATGTTGTTATATTAGCTAGAAAAGTTTTTGATCGTTTCAATATGCTAGGATCATGTGTAGATGTTGTTGGTGCTCTCGAAAGAGCTGAAACTAAAATGAAAAGGAGAAAAATAGCAATCCCCTTTAAATTGGTAGCACTGCATGAAGCCCAAAAAAAGAATTTTGATTGGATTGTCTCTGAAAATTTATTTGATGAGAGTAGTAAAGCTAAAAGTTCTAAGAGAGGAACATCTGAAACTCATTTAGATAAAATACAATGCATTATTGAGGAATTTCCATATCTTGATTTGAATGCCTCTCCTCTTGAAAACACTTGATTCCATTTTTCTGGGCCTAGCTAAAAGGCGTTAAAGAAAATCACTTCTTGGGAGCTAACCCATGGTTATTCCTCAGCTAATTCCAAAAACAATTGTGCTTATATACCTCGCTAATTCTGAAACTTTACCTTTCTTTATGTTTTTTGATCTGAGCAACATAAGTGCCCCGAAAAAATTCGTTTTTACAAATTGTTCTAGTTTTGGCAGATATGCCATTTTTCTTGCATATGCTCTTTTACGATGTCAAATGGATTTCTTTGCTTCACGAAACATGAGTGGCTGTAGCTAATGTTCAAAATTATCAAGAGAACTTGTGCCCATACAGAACCCATGGATTTTTTATTGTTGCACTAACCCTCTAATGCGAATTACTCTTTGAGTGTGGTGTGAAGGAAGTTTTCAAGGGTCAAGAGAAGAGGGTGATATATGTGATCAAGAAGAGTGCAAGGTCAAAGCTTCGGGATGCCCTCGTGGTTCATCCCAGCAAATTCTAAGAAGACTCAAGAATCTAAGCTTGGGTATGCCCAAGGCATCCCCTTCTTCATCAACAATTTATAAGGTCACTTCTAGTGAAACTATATTTTTATTCGGTCACATCATATGAAATTTACTTGGAGCGTCGATTATTTTTTGTTCTATTTTCTTTTGTTTTCATTGCTTCAATAATATAATTGGAAACTAGCATCCTTGTTTGGGAGATAGACACGCTCCGCTTTTTCGTTTGAATACTCGTTATGCTCGTATTCTTAGTTTTTCTTCTAGCCGTTGCAAAAAATTCTTGTTTAGCTCTTGTTTTCATTGCATGTTTTATTCAGAGCTGTTAGTTTTAGTAGTTTTATGTTAGTACTCTCATGATTTATTGCTGTATCATTTAGAGAGTTTTTGTTAAACCATATTTTGTATGGTGCTTGTTGGGAAAAGAAACGGCTACATTTGGTAAAATTATAACAATGCAAATAGAAGCTTGTATAGACTATGGCTAGACTTTTTCATATCATGCTAGATGTTATTTTAATTCTAAATCCTAGTGGTTATTTAGTATCATGATTTGTCTCAAATAGATGAGAGTGTTTAATGTTCCATTGAAAGAATCATGAGTTGTTCTTGTCACATTGAAGCATAAATTTGTGGTGTTCTCCTTTGAATGTTTTATTTGGTTTACTTGGTGCATGCTCACACCATGTTTATGAATACGAACCAGTCACTAATAGCCTCTATAGTCATTTAGTTTTTGAACTTGTGGTACCACTTATGCTTTGATTAATGATGTTTATGTCGCTATGATGATTATAGCCATTATTGCTCTCTTGATCGCTCCCAGTCTTTTGCTAGCCTCCACCTGTACTAAGTATGAGCTCTACTCGTGCAATCCAAATCCCAAATACCAAAGTATGCCAAATGTGTCCACCATACCTGCCTACATGTGGTATTTAACTGCCACTCCAAAGTAAATTGCTCATGTGTTACCTTTAAAACTTTCAAAATTACTCCTGTTTTGTGTTCCTGTTTTAGCTCATGAGGACGTAAATAAAGAATCTTTATCTCACTTGTTGATTGGAATTTGACACCCTGGATTAGTGGCTTCATCGGCTTATCCAATTGATAGAAGAGCTGTCAGCGGGGTTCCCAGCCCCAAATTAATACAAACAAATTCCCTTCACTATTTTTAGCCCTGATTTATTAGTAAAAGCATAATTGTGTAAACAAAAGAGGAAGAGGGATGACCTTCTACACTAGTTGAATCCTTAAAATGGGAGCCACTCTTGTGAAGTATAGTTGGCTTGTGACGTACTGTATTTTTTGTTTACCATTCGTTGACATAAGCATACACCTCCCTAAAAATAGACACTCCTCCATGGTATGTGATTATTGGCAGGCACCCGAGGATTAGGTTAGCCATGGTTTGTGTAAGATGGATGGGACGAGTGTCAAACATTTTATACCTCTGTTTAATAAAATAAAAGCTCTAGCACATGACTGATCCATGCTTCCCTCTGTGAAGGGACTTTCTTTTACTTTTATGTTGAGTCTTCATCTTCTAACTTTATGCACAGTTGAGAGAGCATAGTTGCCGTTATGAGTTTAATGTGCATTTGTCCCAGAAATATTATTAATTTATTCATGATGTGTTATTGCTTTCTCTCAAATTATTTGCTCGAGTCTTCCTCATAAACTTTGAAGGTGTCATGGCACTTATGTTTTGCCCCACTCTTAAGGACTAGCGAAATATCACTTTGCCATGCTTTCCCTATACTTGAAACAAACGTATAACTTTCGATGCATTGCTATTCATGATCTTTAATTTGTGTTACTTTTCATGATGCAAAGTGATTGCTATGCTTTATTATTGAAATTTTATTTATCATGCTTGTGTTGAAGTTCTATGATCTCAGCTTACATATGCTTTTACATTATTGATGATCAAGTTTATGTTGGTACCATGTCACCTCAGAAATTTTGTGTTTTTATCGTTTACCTACTGGAGGATGAGTAGGAACTAAGCTTGGGGATGTTGATACGTCATAAATGTATCTTTAATTTCTGATGTTCCATGTTGTTTTCATGTTATTTCCTACATGTTTGTTGTACACTTTATGACATTTTTATCGATTTCCGAGACTAATATATTAACAAGATACCACCGAGCCAGTTCCCTATTTTCTGCTGTTTTTAGTTTCAGAAAAGTTTTTCTGGAAATATTCTCGGAAGCCTGGAAGTCGTAGAATTCTCGAAGGTTCCACGGAGTCCTGAAGAGACCTGGAGAGCGGCCACACCATAGTGCGGCACGCCCCCTGGCCGCGCCTAGGGGTGGTGTGGACCCTCGGGTGCCCCCTGACATCGCTATTTCGCCTATTTATTCCCCCGGCATATCAACCCTAAAGATATACCATTTTTTTCCGATAAACACCAGAAGCCGCCGTCATCATCATCCAAGATTGGGAAGGTTCTCGAGCTCTCCCCGACACCCTGCCGGGAGGGAAATTCATCACCGGAGGGGTCTACACCACCATGCCCTCCTCCGAAGTGATGCGTGAGTAGTTCATCCCTGGACTACGGATCCATAGTAGTAGCTAGATGGTTCTCTCCTCCATGTTATGCCTCATGTTTAGATCTCGTGAGCTACTCTACATGATCGAGATCATCTTTATGTAATGCTACATGTTGTGTTTGCTGGGATCCCATGAATGTTGAATGTTATGTCTTATGATTATCAATGTATCATGTTATATTCATGCATATGTTATTTATGATCTTGCATGCTCTTCGTTATTAGTAGATGCTCTGGCCAAGTAGATGCTAGTAACTCCAAGAGGGAGTATTTATGCTCGATAGTGGGTTCATGCCTCCTTTATATCTGTGCTTGAGTGACAGAAACGTGACGGATGGAGGATGTGATGTTGCCATTAGGGAGAAAACAACGGTGTTTACTTCGTTTACATTGTTTACACTACACACTTTTCTTACTGCAAATCCTTTCCTTACAACTCAATACCCAACGTTTGTTTGGATGATATTCGGAGGGTGGATTATTAGTCATAGATGCAGTTGGATGACGGTCTATGTATCTTGTTGTAATGCCCACATGAATCACATAATCTTTATGTCTTTCATATGCACTACGGTGCACCCTTCATTTATGTCAATTGCCCAGCTGTAATTTATTCACCACACATGTTATTTATCTTTCACAAAGAGACACCACTAGTGAACTGTGGACCCCGGTCCATTTTCTCATACTGATAATACAACTACTGCTTCCACAGTTTTAACACTATTGCTACTGTTTTCATAATGTTCTCATACTGTTTCCACACCATACGTTTAACCTCTTTGTGTTCAACAAAACCGGCGAGATTGACAACCTCACTGCTTTGTTGGGGCAAAGTGATTTGATTGTGTTGTGTAGGTTCCACGTTATTGTTGAACCGGTAGTGCGCCCTGCCATCTCAGCTGCATCAACCTTCTGAAGTTACTCCTTCCTCCTACTGGTTGATTCAACCTTGGTTTCTTTCTGAGGGAAACTTGCTCATGTGCTCTTCATACCTTCCTCTTGGGGTCTCCCAACGAATGTGTGTTACACGCACATCAGATGCCACAGAGCCAGTTCCTATTTTTTGTTGTTTTTAGTTTCATAAAAGTTGTTATGGAAATATTCTCGAAAATGGAAAATTCGAAGCCCGGAAGTCTTAGAATTCCCGAAGGTTCCACGGAGTCCCAAAGAGGCCCAGAGAGGGGCCACAAAGGGGACACACCATAGGGCGACGCGCCCCTTGGCCACGCCTGGGCGTGGTGTGGGCCCCTACGGCGCCCACCGCCATCGCCCTTTCGCCTATATTTTCGCCCTGATGCGTGAAGCCTAAAAATATCCCACTTTTCCACGAAAAAACACCCAAGGCTGCCGCCATCGTCATCCCGAAATCTGGAGGGTTCTGGAGTTCACGAGAGGGTTCTGGAGTTCACCAGAGGGCTCTACACCACCATACCCGCCTCCGGAGTGATGCGTGAGTAGTTCATCCATGGACTACGGGTCCGTAGCAGAAGCTAGATGGTTTTCCTCTCATCTTTGTGCCTCATGTTTAGATATCGTGAGCTGCCTCACATGATCGAGATCATCTTATTGTAATGCTACATGTTTTGTTTGCTGGGATCCGATGATACTTGAATGCTATGTTTTTTTATTATCAATCTATCATGTTATCTTCATGTGTATGTTATTTATGATCTTGCATGCTCTCCGTTGTTAGTATATGCTCTGGCCAAGTAGATGCTAGTGAATCCAAGAGGGAGTATTTATGCTCGATAGTGGGTTCATGTCTCCTTTGCATCTGTGCTCGAGTGACAGAAACGTGACAGATGGAGGATGTGTTGTTTCCATTAGGGAGAAAACAACGATGTTTACATTGTTTAGATCACACACTTTTCTTACTCCGATTATCTGTTGCTTGCAACTTAATACCCAACGTTTGTTCGGATGATATTCAGAGGGTGGATTATTAGTCATAGATGCAATTGGATGACGGTCTATGTATCTTGTTGTAATGCCCGCATGAATCTCATAGTAGTCATCATGTTATGCATGTTTCATTATGTATCAATTGCCCAGCTGTAATTTGTTCACCACACATGCTAGCTATCTTTTATGGAGAGACACCTCTAGTGAACCATGGACCCGGTCCATTTTCTCATACTGATAATACAACCACTGCAATTACTGTTTTCACACTACTTCCAATGTTTTCATATTGTTCTTATACTGTTTTCCACACCATACATTTAACCTCTTTGTTATCAGCAAAACCGGTGAGACTGACAACCTCACTGCTTCGTTGGGGCAAAGTGAATTGATTATGTTGTGTAGATTCCACGTTGCTGCTGAACCGGTAGTGTGCCCTGCCACCTCAGCTGCATCAACCTTCAGAAGTTGCTCCTTTCTCCTACTGGTCGGTTCAACCTTGGTTTCTTTCTGAGGGAAACTTTCTACTATGCTCTTCATACCTTCCTCTTGGGGTCTCCCAACGAGCGTGTGCGCATCAATGTGAACTTGATTAAAAATAGTAATTTCAACAACAATGCTTATAGGAATGATACGTCATAAACGTATCCCTAATTTCTGATGCTCCATGGTGATATTATGCCAATTGCTACATGTTTTCTCCCTTCTTTATGTCATTTTTATCGATTTTCCGGACTAACCTATTGACAAGATGCCACATAGCCAGTTCCCTGTTTTCTCCTGTTTTTAGTTTCAGAAAAGTTGTTTTGGAAATATTCTCAGAATTGGAAAGTTTGAAGCCCGGAAGTCCTATTTTCCCCGGAAGCATCCAGAAGACCGAAGAGGAGACAAAGAGGGGCCTCAGGGGGCCCACACCATGGGGTGCCCCCCCGTGGCCGCGCCAGGGGGTGGTGTGGGGCCCCCAGAGCTCCACCGCCTCTGCCCTTTCGCCTATTTAATTCCCCCGGATGGAAAACCCTAAGCACCTGATCAAAATCCCCGAAAAAGTTCCACAGCCGTCGTCACCGTCAACCCTAGATCAGGGGGCTTCTGAAGCTGTTTCCGGCACCCTCCCTTAGAGGAAATCATCATCGGAGGCTTCTACATCACCATGCCTGCCTCCGGAGTGATGCGTGAGTAGTTCATCCTGGGACTACGGGTTCGTAGTTTTAGCTAGATGGTTGTCTTCTCCTCATATGCCTCCATGTTTAGATCTCGTGAGCTGCCTATTGATGTCTACGCATGCTTCTATTCTTGTAGACAGTGTTGGGCCTCCAAGTGCATAGGTTTGTACAACAGCAGCAAGTTTCCCTTAAGTGGATCACCCAAGGTTTATCGAACTCAGGGAGGTAGAGGTCAAAGTTATCCCTCTCAAGCAACCTTGTAGTCAAGATACAAGAAGTCTCTTATGTCCTCAACACACCCAATATACTTGTCAGGTATATAGGTGCACTAGTTCGGCGAAGAGAGAGTAAAATGTAAGTAATATGGATGGTTATAAGTGATAATAGCAATCTGAAGTAAATATGGTAGCAAGCAAACATGTAGCTGTACAGGAGGAAAATGGTGTTTCAATGCTTGGAAAAAAGGCCTAGGGCTCCTACTTTCACTAAAGGACACTCTCAACAATGCTCACATAAATGGATAACTAGATAACTTCTCTTCACTATGCTACTCTTAAACACTCTCCGGTCGAATAACAACAAGGTTATCCAACACAAAATATAAATATAATGCTAAACTAAACGGTGCACACACTGTCACCTTTACACCGTGATCAAATAGTTTACGGAGATCTCATAACAGATAATAAACACTAATCATTGCGTAGGGCTTTAACAACACACCTCAGACTAAGAACTTTCCCAACCAAGTAATCCCCCATGCTATCACCATGGGACCCAGATGGTTCCACGCAAACACCAGAATTTCATAGAGGAGACACACACGATGTGCACACTATCACCTTCACACCGAGATACCAGGTGCCTCCATAGTTCATATTAATAAAGCACTTGAGTAGCAAAAGATGAAGAGTAACATCTACGAATTTAAATAGATTACAAAGCTCATGATCACATATAGATCACACCATGGGAGAGAGAGAGATGAACCACATAGCTACCGGTAGAGCCCTCAGCCTCGGGGGAGAACTACTCCCTCCTCATCATAGGAGACAGCAACAACGCTGGATATGGTGCTGGAGTCGATGGAGATGGCTTCCGGGGGCACTTCCCCGTCCCGGCAGGGTGCCAGAACAGAGATCTGTCCCCCGAAACTTGTCGGTGGCGGCGGCGGAGCTACAGATGTATTTTGTGGAAAAGGTCAATTCCCCTAGGGTTTATGCATCGGGGAGTATATATGGGCGAAAGGGCGATGTCGGGAGGTGGCCAGGGAGGCCACACCCATTGGTGGCACGGCCAGGGGGACCCGCGCCACGCCATGGTGTGGCCACCCTGTGGCCCCCTCCGGGGCTCTTTGGGACTTCTGGATGCTTCTGGGACTTTTAGGACTTCTGGCTTTCGAATTTTCCAATTCCGAGAATATTTTCAGAACAACTTTTCTGAAACTAAAAACAGCAGAAAACAGGGAACTGGCTCTGTGGCATCTTGCTAATAGGTTAGTCCCGGAAAACGTGTAAAAATGACATAAAGTGTATAGAAAACATGTGGGAAACAATAAGAAAACAACATGGAACATCAGAAATTAGGGATACGTTTATGACGTATCAAGCATCCCCAAGCTTAGTTCCAACTCGTCCTCGAGTAGGTAAACGATAAAACAAAATAATTTCTGAGGTGACATGCTACTATCATAAATTTGATCATTATAATGTAAAAGTATATGTACGCTGAGATCATAGAACTTCAAACACAAACATGATAAATAGAACTTTAATAATAAAGCATAGCAATCACTTTGCATCATGAAGAGTACCTTAAATAAAGGATCATGGATAATAATGCAAAGGAAGATAAACGTTTGTTTCAGGTATAGAGAAAGCATGGCAAAGTGGAATTTCGCTAGTCCTTAAGAGTGGGACAAAACATAAATGCCAGGACACTTTCAAAGATCAAGAGGAAGACTAGAACAAATAATTTAAGTACAAATAATATCAAATCATGAAGTAATTATTGATGTTTATGGGACAAATGCACATAGAACTCAGAATGGCAAAAATGCTCTCTCAACTGTGCATAAAGTTAGAAGATGGAGACTCAACATAAAAGTAAAAGAAAGGCCCTTCGCAGAAGGAAGCAGGAATCACTCATGTGCTAGAGCTTTTTATTTTATTAAACAGAGGTATTAAAAGTTTGACACTGAGTGTCTATATTTTGGGAGAGGTGTATGTTAATGTCAACGAATGGTAAACAAACAATACAGTACATCACAAGCCAATTGGATTCACAAGAGCGACTCCCATTGTGAAGGACGCAACTGGTGTAGAAGGTCATCCCTCTTTCTCTTTTATTTACACAATTATGCTTTGACTGATAAATCAGGGGGAAAATAGTGAAGAGAATTTGTTTGTATTAATTTGGGGTTGGGCACCCTGCTGCCAGCTCTTCTATCATTTGGATAAGCGGATGAAGCCACTAGTCCAGGGTGTGAAATCCAATCAACAAGTGAGATAAAGATTCTCTATTGACGTCCTCATGAGCAAAAACAAGAACACAAAACAGGAATAATTTTGAAGGTTTTAAAGGCAACACATGAGCAATTTACTTGGAGTGGCAGTTAAATACCACATGTAGGTAGGTATGGTGTACACGATGGGAAAACTTTGGTTTAAGGAGTTCGGATGCGCGAGTAGAATTCTATACTCAGTACAGGTGGAGGCTAGCAAAAGACTAGGAGCGACAAATCAAGAGAGCATAAGATCCATAATCATGCATAGGGACATAAACATCATTAATTAAAGCATAAGCGGTATCACAAGTTCAAAAACTAAGTGGTCATGGAGGCTATTCATGACTGTTTTGTAGTCATAAACATGGTGTGAGCATGCGCCAAGTCAACCAAATAAAACATTCGAAAGAGAATACCATAAATTTATGCTTTACTATGACAAGAACAACTCATGAATCTTTCAAGACATATTAAACACTCTCAGATATTTGAGGCTATTCATGCTACTCAATAACTACAAGGCTTTAAAACTAAAATAACATTTAGCATGGCATGAAAAAGTTCTATCCACAGTCTATACAAGCTTCTACTTGCACCGTTATAAATTCTATTTCAAGCAGCAGTTTCTTTTCCCAACAAGCACCATACAAAATGTGTTTCAACAAAAATTCTCTACACTCTACAGCAAGAAAACATGAGAGTACTCACTAACACTACTAACACTAACAACTCTAAATAAGAGATGTATGAAAAAACAGCCTAAACGCAGTACTTGCAAAAAGTGAACACTCACAAAACAATAAGAATGAAAACTAGAGTCTAAGCAATGAAAAAGGAGCGTGTCTATCTCCCACACAATTATGATATCATACAACTATTTATTATAGCAAATAAAACCAAATGAACTGAAAACAAAAATAAAAGACGCTCCAAGTAAAGCACATAAGATGTGACTGAATAAAAATATAGTTTCACTAGAAGTGGCCTGATAAATTGTTGATGAAGAAGGGGATGCCTTGGGCATCCCCAAGCTTAGATGCTTGAGTATTCTTGGAATTTGCTGGGATGTACCACCGGGGCATCCCCAAGCTTAAGGTTTTCACTCTTTTTGATCACATCATATCATCCTCTTCTCTTGACCTTTGAAAACTTCCTTCACACCAAAATTCTCACAATCTTCATTAGCAACGTTAGTGCAATCGAAATAATAAACTCACATGGTTCAGTTTCAACAAAATAATAGCACTCAAAAACACATTAGCTACTGTCACAACTTCTTTTAAAACTCTTTTTCTCAAAAGAACACCAAAAGAAAGAGATTAAGATGCAAATGCAATAATTGGCAGAAATCTGTCAAAACAGAACAGCAGGCAAAAATCGATTTTTTTTCGAAAATCTTCTGTTTCTCAAATAAAAAAGTGGTCAACTAAGAAAAGTTGCGTATATAGCCCAGTATTAAGCACAAAAAAGCTCAGGTCAGTTTGAATTTTCTTTGATTTTATACGTAATTAACAGTGGACAGCAGAAATCTGTTTCGTGCGCAGAAATCCGAAATATAGTGTCAACTTTCCACTAGAGGCTTTACTTGGCTCAACAAAAACACAAAATAAAAGATACAGCAGGGTTTCTAAGGAAATAGAAAACACCCAGGTGGAAAGCACACCAAAGAAAACAAAGAAAAACAGAATGAAAACAGAGAAATAAAACGGGTTGTCTCCCGGTAGCGCTTTTCTTTAACGCCTTTCAGCTAGGCACAATGATTTTTAAAAGATGCTCACATAAGAATAAGAATCAAAGCAAAAGAGAGCATAAACAAGCAAATGTAAAAAAAAAATAAGTCTAACCCACTTCCTATGAATAATAATCTTGTAGAAAAACAAGTCATGAAAGCACAAAGCAACAAGGATAGGAAAGCAAAACAAGTGCAACTTCAAAAATTTCAACATAAAGAGGGGAAGCTTGATATTGTTGAGATGCATAAAATTATGTTTCCCTCTCTCATAATAACTTTCCGTAGCATCATTAATGAAATTAACAATATAACTATCACATTAAACATTCTTATCATGAGCCACATGCATAAAATAATTAATACTCTCCACATAAGCATAGTCATTCTCATTAATAATAGTGGGAGCAAAATCAACAAAATAGCTATCATTATTATTCCCATCAGCATAATCATTAAATATAGGAGGCATATTGTAATCATAATTAATATTTTCCTCAATAGTAGGTGGACTGAAAATATCATATTCATCATTGTAAATAGGTGGAACTAGAATACCACAATCATTATAATCATCATATATTGGAGGCAAAGTATCATCAAAGAAAATTTCCTCCCCAAAACTTGGGGGACTAAAAATAACATATTCATCAAAACCAGCTTCCCCAAGCTTAGACTCTTCCATAGGATTAGCAATAATGGCGTTTAGAGAGTTCATACTAATAACATTTCCACTAGCATGCAAATAAAGTTCCATAGGTTTTTTAATTTTCTCTTCAAACACTTCATGTACTAACTCAAGATAAATATTATAAAGCTCTCTCATATTTTTGTTGTTTTCCATTAAGCCTAACTAGTGAAAACAAGAAACAAAAATATTTAATTACAAAATCTAAAGGAAATAACTTCGAGCACTCACACCCGAGGATGTGAGAACCTTTTACCTTACCTCCCCGGCAACGGCGCCAGAAAAGAGCTTGATGTCTACGCACGCTTCTATTCTTGTAGACAGTGTTGGGCCTCCAAGTGCAGAGGTTTGTAGAACAGCAGAAAGTTTCCCTTAAGTGGATCACCCAAGGTTTATCGAACTCAGGGAGGTAGAGGTCAAAGTTATCCCTCTCAAGCAACCCTGCAGTCAAGATACAAGAAGTCTCTTGTGTCCCTAACACACCCAATATACTTGTCAGGTATATAGGTGCACTAGTTTGGCAAAGAGAGAGTAAAATGCAAGTAATATGGATGGTTATAAGTGATAATAGAAATCTGTCGTAAATATGGAAGAAAGCAAACATGTAGCAGAACAGGCGGAAAACGGTGTTTCAATGCTTGGAAACAAGGCCTAGGGATCCTACTTTCACTAGAGGACACTCTCAACAATGCTCACATAAATGAATAAATAGATAACTTCTCTTCACTATGCTACTCTTAACCACTCTCCGGTCGAATAACAACAAGGTTATCCAACACAAAATATAAATATAATGCTAAACCACATGGTGCACACACTGTCACCTTTACACCGTGATCAAATAATTTACGGAGATCTCATAACAGATAATGAACACTAATGATTGCGTAGGGCTTTAACAACACACCTCAGAGTAAGAACTTTCCCAACCAAGTAATCCCCCATGCTATCACCATGAGACCCAGATGGTTCCACGCAAACACCACAATTTCATAGAGGAGACACACACGATGTGCACACTATCACCTTCACACCACGATACAAGGTGCCTCCATAGTTCATATTAATAAAGCACTTGAGTAGCAAAAGTTTAAGAGTAAGATCTACGAATTAAAATAGATTACAAAGCTCATGATCACATATAGATCACACCATGGGAGAGAGAGATGAACCACATAGCTACCAGTAGAGCCCTCAGCGCCGGGGGAGAACTACTCCCTCCTCATCATAGGAGACAACAATGGTGATGGAGATGGCGGTGGAGTCGATGGAGATGGCTTCCGGGGGCACTTCCTCGTCCCGGACGGGTGCAAGAACAGAGATCAGTCCCCCGAAACTTGTCGGTGGCGGCGGCGGAGCTACGGATGTATTTTGCGGAAAAGGTCAATTCCCCTATGGTTTATGTATCGGGGAGTATATATGGGCGAAAGGGCGATGCCGGGAGGTGGCCAGGGGGCCCACACCCATAGGTGGCGCGGTCGGGGGGACCCGTGCCACCCCATGGTGTGGCCACCCTGTGGCCCCCCTCCGGGGCTCTTCGGGACTTCTGGATGCTTCCGGGACTTTTAGGACTTCTGGCTTTCGAATTTTCCAATTCCGAGAATATTTCCAGAACAACTTTTCTGAAACTAAAAACAGCAGAAAACGGGGAACTGGCTCTGTGGCATCTTGTTAATTGGTTAGTCCCAGAAAACGTGTAAAAATGACATAAAGTGTATAGAAAACATGGGGGAAACAATAAGAAAACAACATGGAACATCAGAAATTATGGATACGTTTATGACGTATCACCTATCATGATCGAGATTGATCCGATGAATATTGACCTTATGCCAAGTTGATTATAGTCTTTATTGCATATGTTATTTGTGATCTTGCATGCTTTCCGTTGCTAGTGGTTGCTCTGGCCAAGTAGTTGCTAGTGACTCCAAGAGGGAGTATTTATGCTTGATAGTGGGTTCATGCCTCCTCTTTGCCCTGCTCGAGTGACAGAAACGTGAAGGGGAGGATGTGTTGTTGCGATTAGGGAGAAACCAGCGGTGAGAATGCCCGCGTGCATAATCATTGCTTACATTACACACTTTGTTTAATGCAATTATCTGTTGCTTGCAACTTAATACCCAAGGGGTTCAGATGATAACCTGAGGGTGGATTATTAGTCATAGATGCAGATGGATGTCAGTCTATGTATCTTGTTGTAATGCCCGCACTAAATATCATAGTAGTCATCATGTTATATTGTGCACTACGGTGCAACATCTATTTGTCAATTGTCCAGCTGCAGCATGCTATCTTTATGGAGAGACACCACTAGTGAAACTATGAACCCCGGTCCATTTTTCCACACCGTTAAACAAACCACAACAATTTCCTGCTTTCTTTACTTACTGCAAGCATACACTATTTTCCACACTATAAGTTTAATCTTTGTTTTCAGCAAGACCGATGAGATTGACAACCTCACTGTACCGTTGGGGCAAAGTATTTTGGTTGTGTTGTGTGCAGGTTCCACGTTGTTGCTGACACCGGTGAAGCGCCAGTACCATCGTAAGTGGCATCAACCTTCCGAAGGTCCTCTTTCTCCTACTGGATTTATAACCCTGGTTCTTAACTAAGGGGAAAATTCCTACCGCTGTGATCATCACACCCTCCTCTTGGGGTCTCCCAACGCAAGCATCAAGGGTATTTTCTGGCGCCGTTGCCGGGGAGAAGGAAGTCTTCTAGCAAGGGGATTCTCTCACTCTCAACCTCTTAATTTTGTTTATTGTCTTGTTTTTATTTTTTCTTGTTTTGCTTCTCTTATTGAAAACACAAAAAATTAGTTTACTTCATAGTTGTTATTTATTTGCTGGCTATTATTATGCTATAATGAGTTCCTCTGAGAATACTAAGTTGTGTGACTTCACTAGCACAGACAACAATGATTTTATTTGCACGCCTATTGCTCCACCTTCTCCTACTGCTGCTTTCTATGAGATTAAACCCGCTTTATTAAATCTTGTGATGAAAGAACAATTTTCTGGTATTGGTACTGATGATGCTGCTGCCCACCTTAATAATTTTGTTGAACTATGTGAGATAAAAAAATATAAAGATGTGGATGGAGATATTATTAAACTGGAATTATTTCCTTTCTCTTTGAGAGGAAGAGCTAAAGAATGGTTGCTATCTTTGCCTAGAAATGGTATTGATTCATGGACTAAGTGTAAAGATGCTTTCATTGGAAAATATTATTCTCATGCTAAGATTATATCCCTGAGAAGTGACATAATGAATTTTAAACAATTTGATAATGAACATGTTGCTAAAGCTTGGGAAAGAATGAAAACTATGGTAAAGAATTGTCCCACTCATGGACTGACTACTTGTATGATTATACAAACCTTTTATGCAGGACTAAATTTCTCCTCAAGGAACCTATTGGATTCAGCTGCTGGAGGTACCTTTATGTCCATCACTTTGGGCAATGCAACAAAGATTCTTGATGATATGATGACAAATTATTCAGAGTGGCACACTGAGAGAGCTCCACATGGTAAGAAGGTAAATTCTGTTGAGGAAACCTCCTCTTTGAGTGAAAGGCTTAATGCTATTATGTCTATGCTTGTTAATGGTAAAGCTCAAGTTGATCCTAATAATGTTCCTTTAGCCTCTTTGTTTGCTCAACAAGAGCATGTTGATGTAGACTTTATTAGAAATAATAATTTTAACAACAATGCTTATAGAAATAATATTGGCGGAAACAAATATAAGCCATATCCTCCTAATAATGGTTATGGTAATTCTTATGGCAACTCCTACAATAATAATAAAATCTCTATTCTAATCTTGAAAACATGCTTAGAGAATTTATAGCACACAAACTGCTTTTAATAAATCTGTTGAGGAAAAGCTTGGTAAAATAGATGTTCTTGCCTCTAAAGTAGATAGCCTTGCTATTGATGTTGATTTTCTAAAACTGAAGGTTTTGCCACAAGATGTTAAACAAAGTAAAACTTTGAATGCCATTCAAGTTCAAATAGATAATAATGGTAGGTTGATGGTTGAATTACATGCTAGGTGGGAAAGAGAAGATGAATTAGCTAGAAAGAATAATATTGCTAGAGTTTGTACTATCACAACCACTAGTAAAACCGAAGCTACACGTGTCGGATATATACCAAATAGGGGTATAGAAGATGGTAGGCCAAGTGCCGGATTACCAGGGTGGCCTAAGTGGTAGTGGGCTTAGGTCCATTAGGCGGCCCAGTAATCCGACGCGCAGAAGCCGGATTCTAGAAGAACCCGGATCACATCCCATGTGATCTGGCTTGGAGAAGAAGACGGATTCCTTGCTTTCCAAGTTACAAGTTACCGTAGTTTTCTAGGTTTCCTATTCTGTAAGCCCTAATCCGGCTATTATATAAAGCCGGACGGGAGATAAACAAAACAACCAACAAACAGAGAAGCTCTACGCCAACTCGCCGAGAAGCTCATCCTCGTCGAGTGGTTTAGATCTAAAACCCTCACATTGTAACCCTGTTTACGGGCTTTAGTCCCAATTAGTGAGAAGTGCAGGAGTAGGCACGTCGTACTGTCGCGACGTACCGAACCTGGGTAAAATCCTGTGTTCTGTGTTACTACGCTACCCCGTTACCCCACGTATCTACCGTAGTCTCATGGCACCCCCGTCTATGAAAACTACTACGATGTCTCGACAGTTGGCGCCCACCGTGGGGCAAACGACGTCAGGCGTAAGATTCCGATCTGGGATACTTGGCGGAATCGGAAGATCAATCACTGTCGGAAGCTTGGAATTCGACAACGACATCGGGCGCTTCCTCGACAACGGATCCTACATACCGGCGCAAAACCACCTGGTAAGTGCCTGCGTGTTACCGATAGGATCTGCTAACATCTTTATCGGGCTAACTGCAGAAGCAATGGGGTTTTGCGGTGGAAGCAAATTTATCCCACCCGCCCTATACCCAGTCGAAGATGACTACGATGCCGGATTCTGCTCAGATCGCCGACAAAAAAGTGATACACACTTTATCGGCATGGTGCAATCCGAAATCGCCGAAAACACGGATGACGGAAATCCCGTGCAAGAGGCAGACAACAACGCACCCGTCATGGAGACGGAAGACCAAACACCCGTCACAGAGGCGGAAGATCCGACATCCGTCAACAAGACGATGAACTCAGAAGCAGAATCCGTGCTTGCCGCCATTGAGGCGAGGTTGGAGTCGGAAACCGGATCGGATAACTTCGACTCCGAAGACGAAGATGAGGACGCCTTCGTAAGAAAGGTTAAGTCCTTTCAAGAGGGATTCCATGAAGTTCTAATGGCGAAACCGGCTGATACCACGGACGCCGGCAGCCAGGAAAGCCCTAAAACCCCTCCGCCAGAGGAAGAGAGAGAAGACGGAGAAACTTCTCCGATATTCCCCAGTGTCAAGGAGATGACAGAAGATGAGCCTGTCAAAAAACCTCCCTTTTCCAAGAAAAAAGCACCGTGCTACTAAAAAACTCCAATACAAAATCCGGAAGAAAAAATCAGCTGATCTCGCTGATGAAAACCTGGAAGTTGGAGATGTTAGCGGAACAAAGCCCGCGGAAAAGAAATCTAAGGAAATCACTGCTCCGCCAATGACGGAACAGGAAGAGCAAGAGCTATTGCAAACACCAGTGGGACCAGATGAACCCCCTGAGATGCTGGAAGCCAGGAGACAAGCTTTCCAACGGCAACAGCAACATCTACTCAGATCTCGGCAACATCTCCAACAAACCCATAATGACATCAAGGTCATGAAGGAAGAAATAGAGGAGTACGAGAGAAAGAGTAGATCCGCGTTAAAACCTACTAGGTTACCCGGAATGGCAAGACCGGAAGAACTGTCGCCAAAAGAAAGGTTCCATAACCCGTCTTGGCAAAAGCAGGTAAACGGCAAAGATGCCAAGGGCGAACCAATATACAAGACCGCAGCAGAAAACGCGGAAGCAGCGTTCGCGATTCTTAACAATGATCTGTATTCCAATGGAGAAAAACTCCAAGGGGTGTATGCCTTCCTAGGAAAAGCATTGCAACAACAACAGCGCGCCCAAGAGCGATCAGGGAGGCTGCACGATAACTCCGCCCTATGCAAGACGGCTACTTGCGCTGCTGGAGCACCTGGACCGGAAGAACCCGGGGATTCAGACAACTCAAAAGATAAAAAAGAGGATCCGAGAAAAGACAAGAAAAACCCCGACAACCGGGATGCAGCGTCTAGAACCGGATCCCATCTCCCGAAAGATGGGTATAAACCCCATGATCGGGAAGACAAACACCGGAAAGACGGCAAAATAATGCCACCTCCGAGAAACCCAACTGAGAAAGCTGGAAGACACGATATACCTCACAGGCGTGAGAGATCCCGGACACCGCCTAAGGACAAAGAAAGGCACAGGAGTAGAACTCCGCCTAATCCAAAAGGGCGTGATCACGGAAGAGATAGAAACAATCCCGGAAAAGCGCGTTCGCGCAACAATGGAAGAGAAAGGAGCAGATCCCCTTCTGTCCATTCAGCCGGAAGATATTCTGCACACATTGACAGAACAGAAAAGGATGATCTATACTTTGGTCCTAAGTGTTTTACTGACAGGATCCGAAGAATAACGCTGCATTCTGGCTTTGCCAAGGTCGGTCCAACGTACCAGAAATACACTGGCAGCACAAACCCGGATACCTGGCTCTCGGATTACTATACAGCCGTCCAGATCAACAATGGGACAGACTTGGAAGCTGTCAAGTTTCTTCCCCTAATGCTACTGGACGGAGCCAGAGATTGGATCAATGGATTACCGTCACGAACAGTCGACAGCTGGGACGATATGGCTAGAGTATTTACTCAGCATTTCCGGGGAACATACAAACGCCCGAATAGCATCAACCAGCTAAACCGTTGCACGCAATTTGAGGATGAACCATACGTGGATTTCATCTCCAGATGGACAGCAATGAAGAATAGTTGCTCTGGAGTAACTGACGTACAAGCAATGCATGCTTTCGTCAATGGCCTAAAACCCGGACTCGTACCGTTCATGGTTGGTTCCAAAAAGCACAATGATCTCGGATCCATGCTTACAACCGCCAATGAGCATGCCGCAGCCGAGGATGACATCAGAGCAAGAGGAGGCAATATTGAATCATTGATACTTGCCAAGAAAACCCCTCGTTCTGACAAAAAAGCCACTCCAGAAACAACGACGAAGCCCAAAGAGGTGAACATAGCCTTTGGAGGAGAAAAGGGAAATAAGTGGAAAGGACGCAACTTAGATCAATTCAATTACACTCCAGAGGAGTGGGAAAGGATTAAGTCGGAACCTTGCGTTCACCACTCGCAATTTGGGAAACCCACCCATACAAACGCGCAATTTCGGCTGAATAAGCACATGAAAGGCAGTGCAGGGTCCGGAAATAAAGGGAAGGGTTCCAAAAGGAAACCCGCCAAACAAAAGCCAGAAGCTGACAAAGAAGACAGTGAATCGGACACTGACGAAAAAATCCAGGAACAACAGCGTAAAAGCGAACCCAAGTTTCCGAGAGTTGATGGAGAAGCAATGCTAACTTTCTTAGCAACCCCGTCAGCAAAGGTGGCAAAAAGAACACTTCGAGAAATAAGCGCGGTTGTTCCGGCAACCCCGAAATTCTTGAAGTACTCCAACACACCGATAATATGGGATCAGTTTGATCATCCCGGAAATATCCCTGAACCCGGCACACAAGCTCTTGTTGTAATTCCTATTGTTCAAAATACTAGGCTAAGAAGAGTGCTGATGGATGGAGGATCCAGCATTAACATAATGTACCTGGATACACTGAAGCACCTGAAGATTTCCGAGTCTCAGCTCAACTACAGCAGCATACGCTTCCATGGTATCGTCCCTGGCAGGCAAGCACGATCCCTAGGAGAAATTTCCCTAGATGTCACCTTCGGAGATAAAGATCACTTCCGGCAGGAAAAAGTATCCTTCGAAGTAGTGCCGTTCGAAAGCGTGTATCACGCAATACTCGGACGTCCAGCTTTCGCCAAATTCATGGCAAGATCCTGTTATATTTATAACAAGCTGAAGATGCCAGGACCCAAAGGAGGAGTAATCACTATAGCTGGTGATTTCAAGCTGGCAAATGAGTTGGAGAAAGAAAACGCCCTTTGCGCTCAGAGAGTTATAGCAAAGGAAGAACTGAAGGAATTAGCCAAGGAGGTATCGCCGTCAGAAATGCCGGCAGGAAAAGAAACTCGGAAGCCAACAGACAGCTTCAAGGCATCCGAGAATACAAGACAGGTAATCCTAGATCCCAAATATCCGACAAAATTTGTCGTCGTAGGGACTGGGATGACTGACAAATAGGAAGGCGAGCTCATCAAGTTCCTCCGTGAGAACTGGGATACTTTTGCCTGGTGTCCAGCTGACATGCCAGGTGTACCCAGGGAACTTGCTGAGCACCAACTTAAGGTTATTCCTAGATCAAAACCCGTCAAACAAGGTCTCCGTCGATTTGACGGAAGAAGACGGAAGGCTATTGGCAAGGAAATTATACGGCTTTTAGCAGCGGATTTCATCAAGGAAGTGATCCATACTGACTGGTCTGCAAATCCGGTATTAGTACCGAAGAAAGACACTACTGCTCTTAGAATGTGTATAGATTACACAGGCTTGAACAAATTGTGTCCGAAAGATAGGTTCGCATTACCGCGAATCGATCAAATAATAGACGCCACAGCAGGCTCTGAGCTTTTGTGCTTTTTCGATGCATACTCCGGGTACCACCAAATACGCATGAAAAAGGAAGATCAAATTAAGACTTCTTTCATAACCCCATACGGGACGTATTATTACGTAACCATGCTGTTTCGCCTGAAGAACGCAGGTGCAACCTACCAGCGCTATATGCAACGTTGTTTGCATAGTCAGATTGGAAAAAAATGTCCATGTTTATGTGGACGATATTGCTGTCGTAACCAAGGAAAAAGATACACTCCTTGAGGATTTGCGAGAAACTTTCGAAAACTTACGCACCTACAAGATGAAGTTGAATCCATCTAAGTGCGTATTCGGGGTTCCCTCAGGAAAACTTCTGGGTTTCATCGTTTCTCACAGAGGAATAGAAGTTAACCCGGAAAAAATCAAGGCAATCTTGAACATCACAAAACCTACTTGCGTCAAAGATGTCCAAAGATTGACGGGTTCCGCAGCTGCCGTTAGCAGATTTATTAGCCGGCTGGGGGCTAAAATCCTAACACTATACAAGTTGTTGAAGAAATCCGACAAAGTCAAGTGGATAGCAAAGCTTTGGAATACATAGCAGTTATGTCTCTTCTATACTTAGTTCAATATCTATGTAAACATCTTTTGAGATCATGAAATAAAGTTGCTGGATTTCTGGTATCCATGTTTTTTACAAGTTCATTATAGTAAAAGCATGTTTCCACCTTCTCTATTTCCCAATGATCTTACAAAATACTCAATGTTAACCCGAATTGTGCCTGCGTACTCGGCGTTAAGAAACTGAATGTTTTTTCAGCCTGCTAACGGCTAAAGGAAACTTGAATTGCCTGCGTGCCCAAGTTTCGGTCAAAAAATTCCTTGTTTCTCTAAGCATTATCTGATTGCGTATGTGTTGGGTTACTGGAACTAGTTAGTAAAAATGCCTTTAGCATGGTCCATGTTTCCGAGTTTAAACTGATTGGTTACGCCCAGTTACTCGGCATGACGATTCATATTGCTATTTGAGCCATTTCAAACACTAAGGACAGTTAAAACATATATGCCAGAGAACTTAGAAGATAAAGGAATAGTAACATCCGAAAAACCTTGCAAAAAATTTCATAACTAAAAATTGCAAAAGGCAGAATTTTTCATTCATACAAACAGAAGCATTGCATTTTGGATTACATTGAAAGAACAGTAATGCTCCTATTGTCTATTTTTACTATCCAGGTCAAAGGTAGCCCTTCAAGCATCTGATTCCTCCTCGCTGCTGTCGTCCTCGGGGATTGGAGGGATCTCCTCTTCTGGATAATTGACGGAAATATTTACCATGGAGGCAATCTGGGTGGCGTGGCCTTTGATTTCATCAAAGATGGTATTTCGCTGAGCGTCCGTGTATCCTTGAGGGACACCGGACGCCACGCGCCAGGATTTAGCACCGGGGTAGTGCATGCGCATAAGGCCGAGTGCCATACGCGCACCACCCCGTGCAGCGGAACGCAGGATAGAATCCCTGGATTCCGCCACCTTCATGATGGCTCCCGGAAGTTTTTCAACCTCCGAGAACTCCCCAGTCCTTGCGGGAAGAAACTTGTTCACCAGCTGCATTCCAGCAGCACGGATCAAAGTCCACATCTTCCCAAAGGCTTGGATCCCTTCAAGCCGGGTACCATCTGGGATATCTCCTGTTTTTTCCGACAAAACAATCAAAAGTGTTAGGCAAAAAACAGAGAAGAAAAACAAGATATGGAAAAATAAAAAAGGTAACGGAAAATTACCGATAAGCTTGTCGATCTCGGAGATTTCCTCCAGGTGAAGGTTCAGAGCATTTTCTAAATCCTAAATGGTGGATTTATCCTTCTCCGCATGTTCAGAAGCCTTGGAGTTGGCAACTCCAAGGGCCAAGTTGCTGGCCTCCAGATCCTTTTGAGCCTTCACAAGATGCTTGTGTAGCTCCAAATTCTCCTTCCGGAGATTCTCGGCATTGCCGGCATCTTCAGCTATTTGCTTGGCCTTAGCCAAAGCAGCTGGAAAGCAAAGAAAATTCCGGGTTTAGCAAATTTCCGGAATAAGTACTTAGACAAAAAATTGAATCGCAAACCTCAGAGGAAAAATGTGTACCTGATGTTTCCGACAAAGCGAGCTGAGACGATGCCAGTTCCGCCTCTCTCTCCTCAAGAATAGAAAGGAGATTTCTAACCTCCTTATTCTTGATGGTGAGTTTGTTGAAAACTTCCATGTTTATGGTTTCGGCGGTTTGCTGCAACATGGCAAGGAAAAGAATGGTTACAAAAAGCATCAAAGCAAAACAGGCATGCAATTTTGTTTAATGCTTGGGGGCTAGAGTTACATACCTGGCTCATTCGGTGCAAACCCGCCAAGTTTTCCTTGAACTCTTTTGCGTATTCCGCAAAAGCAGTTCCGGCCGCGCTTAGGCCGTCATTGATAATCTTGAAGTCCTTGTCAAAGGTGGGAATTTCTTCGTCGAAAGTCCGAGAAAATTTCTCCACCTCTGGAGCCGCCCTTTCCCTCGTGTCCATGTCTGACACAATGGGCTGGCTGGGCTCTGACGGCCTGGTCGTGGGGGATGCAGCGTGCTCTTCCACCATTGAGGACGGTGTGTCCGGGGCAACGGCGGGAGAAGGTTGGCTACCTCGGCTGGAAACAACTTTGTGTTTCTTGAGCTTCTTCGGCTTCAGGCTGGAGGGAGGTAGGCTAAAAAACAAAAAACCCGGAAAAGTTAAAAAACCGAGGATGGATGAAAAGTTCCCATAAAAGAAAAAAGAATCCAGAAGAAAGAACCTGGAAGTGGCGACGGGGATTCCGTCAAGGTCGATAATTTCTTCCGAGGAAGTTATCTTCTTGCGCATGCGTCCACCTGTAGCGGCGGCGCGCAGCACGTCCAGCTTGGCCTCGGAAGCCAACTCCGAGTCTGGAAGATCCGCAAACTGCCGGAAAAACCAATCGGAATCAGAAGTTAGGTTATCCGAGAAAGAATACTGAAATTATACCCAAATGACTGAAAAATTACCTTGGGAACCGGGTTGTCGGCCGTGTACATCGGCCGACTCGCTTCATATTGGTCGCGTGATGCGACCAACTGGTTGATGCGCCGTCGAAGCTCCTTTACGGGCCAATCCTTGTTGATTGTCCGCATAGGATCCTTGGCTCCCGTGTATTCGCACAAAAGGCGACCACCGTGGTTTGCTAACGGCTGAATCCGTCTATTCAGCCAGCAAAAGACCGTATCCATACCGGTCAAAGGTGGGGTGGAGGAGGTGAGCTTGGCGATGCGCCGCTTGATCTTTAGTAGATCTGGCGGCAGAACCTGGACGGCTTCTGTTCCCCAGTTGTCTTGGGGAACTGCGGCAGAGTTCACGAAAGGAGGAACCCCGACGGCTTCCTTAGGGAAAGGCACGTCGGGGTGATAAAAGAAGGAACCCGTCCAAAATTTGACGGATTCCGACGTTTTTATCTTGGGGAACCAATCTTCTCGGAATCTCCGAAGAGTGAAAGATATGGTCCCGCAAATCGGGAGTGCGCCCTCCGAAGAGTTCCGCTTAACCCCGAAGCAGTAAGTCCAGAAATCTAACCTAGGTTCTAGCCCTAAGTAGCCCTCGAACAAAGCCTGGAAGCCGGCCATGTAGAGGATGGAGTTGGGAGGAAGGTTATGGGGCTGGATGTTGTAGTGAGAAAGGATTTGGAGGAAGAAGGAAGAAGGTGGAAGTCCCATACCTCGAAGAAGGTGGGAACAAAGAAGGACCCTTTCGCCATTTTTTGTCGTTGGCTCGGTCTCGTCTTCTGGAAGCCGCCACTTCTTCTTAAGAACTAGGCCCTCCTTTTCCATGTTTGGAAGGAGAGCCGGAGGAATGCTGCAGGCAATCCAATTGCCTGCAGACTCCGCCTCTTCGTCTGCTCCGGCGGCGGCAGAGGCGGCGGCCTCCGCGGCGGCGAGCTCGTCGCCGAGGAGTTGGATCTTTTCCTCCGCCGTTTCTGTAGCAAACGGCGGGGAGGCTGCGGAGCTCGATCCCGCAACGTCCGCGGCGGCGGAAGAATTCGCTTCACCCGCCGCGGAGGCCGCGGATTTCTCCGGCTCGTCGCCGGCGTGCTTGGGTGATCCCAGTTGCGGATCTAAGTCGCCGATGAGCTCATCGATAGCGGCGCGGGTCGGCGAGGACGGCGAGGAGGCCATCTCGTGGTGGCGCGTTGCGTTCCGGCGTGCTTGGAGGCTAGGTGCGCTTGGGACGGTGCTTTGCTCTCGAGCTCGTTCGCGTCAATGGCGTGGACAGTGAGGAGTGTGGAAAGTTTTCGTTGAGGACGAGGACGGCTATTTATAGCCGGAAAACCGTTTAGATGCGTGCCAACGGCTATTTTGACCGTTGGATGTTTGCCGCGTGTCGCTCGCCGGAAAATCCGGGAAATGAAACGACGGGGTAATGATGGCTATCTCCTCGTTTCCCGCGAGAATCTGTCAGAGATATGTTTCTGGGTTTTTCCGAGTAAATCTCAAATGACGCTTACGTCAGCATGGTTGAGTGCGCTGACGTAGGAAGTTTCTTCTCCGCGAAGGATCGTGAGAGAAAAGCCGGATTTTCAGGATTCCGAGTTTCATGCCACCATCTTTTTCAAAAGAAGAATAAGAAGAATCAAGACTGCTGAATCAATATTTCTCGGACAAAGAATATTTGGCGAACGGCGGAGAATCAGAGTTTTGATTCTTCTTGGGGGCTACTGTCAGATATATACCAAATAGGGGTATAGAAGATGGTAGGCCAAGTGCCGGATTACCAGGGTGGCCTAAGTGGTAGTGGGCTTAGGTCCATTAGGCGGCCCAGTAATCCGACGCGCAGAAGCCGGATTCTAGAAGAACCCGGATCACAGCCCATGTGATCTGGCTTGGAGAAGAAGACGGATTCCTTGCTTTCCAAGTTACAAGTTACCGTAGTTTTCTAGGTTTCCTATTCTGTAAGCCCTAATCCGGCTATTATATAAAGCCGGACGGGAGATAAACAAAACAACCAACAAACAGAGAAGCTCTACGCCAACTCGCCGAGAAGCTCATCCTCGTCGAGTGGTTTAGATCTAAAACCCTCACATTGTAACCCTGTTTACGGGCTTTAGTCCCAATTAGTGAGAAGTGCAGGAGTAGGCACGTCGTACTGTCGCGACGTACCGAACCTGGGTAAAATCCTGTGTTCTGTGTTACTACGCTATCCCGTTACCCCACGTCTCTACCGTAGTCTCATGGCACCCCCGTCTATGAAAACTACTACGATGTCTCGACAACAAGTGCTAGTAAACCTCCTACTATCAATGGTAAATTAGTCGGTGTTGATAAAGTCCCTACTCCTTTGGTGAAACGTGCTAAATTGCCTCAAACTGCTGAAACTACTTCTAATAAAAGTGCTGAAATTTTTAGAGATGTAGGAGATAATGGTCCCATTACTTTTGATGATAATAATTTTGATTTTCATGATTGCAACATCTCTGAAGTTATTATGTTTCTAAAAAATCTTGTTAGAAGTCCCAATGCTAGTGCCATGAATATGGCCTTTACTAAACATATTACTAATGCTCTCATGAAAGTTAGGGAAGAAAAGTTGAAACTTGAGATATCTATCCCTAGAAAATTAGATGATGGTTCGGAGACTATCATTAATATGAAAGTAAATGATTTTTATTACAATGCTTTGTGTGATCTTGGTGCTAGTATCTCTGTTATGCCTCAAAAGCTTTATGATATTCTTGATCTACCACCATTGGAACACTGTTATTTGGATGTCCACCTTGCTGATAATGCTAAGAAGAAACCTCTTGGTAGAATTGATGATGTTCTTATTATGGTTAACAATAACTTTATCCATGTTTTTTATGAACATTGAATGCAATGCTTCTCGTCCTATTGTTTTGGGAAGACCCTTTCTTAGAACTGTTGGTGATGTTATTGATATGAAAGAGGGGAGTATTAAATATCAATCCCCCCTCAAGAAAGGTATGGAACATTTTCCTAGAAAGAGTATGAAGCTACCTTTTGAATCTATTATTAGAGCAAAGTATGATGTAGATGCTTCTTCACTTGAAAATACTTGAGTTTCCCTTTTTATGCCTAGATGAAAGGCGTTAAAGAAAAGGAGACAACCCGTTTTATTTCTCTGTTTTCCTTTGTTTTCTTTGGTGTGTTTTTTGCACCTGGGTGTTTTCTATATCCTTAGAAACCCCGCTGTATCTTTTCTTTGGAGTTTTTTTTGTTGAGCCAAGTAAAGCCTCTAGTGGAAAGTTGAGTCTATATTTCGGATTTCTGCGCGGGAAACAAATTTCTGCTGTCCAATGTTAATTCCGTTAAAAATCACAAAAAATTTAACATGATCTAAGATTTTTTGTGCTTAATCCTGAGTTATATACGCAAATTTTCTTAGAAGACCACTTGTTGATTTGAGCAACAGAAGATTTTTTTTAAAAAATCGATCTTTACCTGCTGTTCTGTTTTGACAGATTTCTGCCAATTATTGCATTTGCATCTTAATCTCTTTCTTTTGGTGTTCTTTTGAGAAAAAGAGTTTTGAAAGAAGTTGTGACAGTAGCTAATGTGTTTTTGAGTGTTAGACTTGTGTTTAAACTGAACCATTTGAATTTATTATTTCAATTGCACTAACATTGCTAATGAAGATTGTGAGAATTTTGGTGTGAAGGAAGTTTTCAAGGGTCAAGAGAAAAGGATGATATGATGTGATCAAGAAGAGTGAAAAGCCTAAGCTTGGGGATGCCCTGGTGGTACATCCCAGCAAATTCCAAGAAGACTCAAGCGTCTAAGCTTGGGGATTCCGAAGGCATCCCCTTCTACATCAACAAATTATCAGGTCACTTCTAGTGAAACTATATTTTTATTCGCTCACACCTTATGTGCTTTACTTGGAGCGTCTTTTATTTTTGCTTTCAGTTTGCTTTCAGTTTTTTTTTTTACTTTTTCAATAATCTTGGTTGGACCCCAGCATTTTTTTATTGGAGAGTGACACGCTCCGCTTTTTCATGAGAATACGTTGTATTCTTAATCTCTGTCTAGCTGCTGCATTTATTTAGCTCCTGTTTTGCATGCATCTCTTATCAGAGATGTTAGTTTTAGTAGTATTATATGATTATTCTCATGTTTGCTTGTTGTATCATAAATTTTTTTTTTGTTAAAGCATGTTTTGTATGGTGCTTGTTGGGACAAAGAAAATTGCTGCTTGAAGTAGAATTTATAACAGTACTAGTAGAAGCTTGTATAGACTGTAGCTAGGACTTTTTCATGCCATGCTAAATGTTATTTTAGTTTTAAAGCCTTGTGGTTATTGAGTATCATTATTAGCCTCAAATAGCTGAGAGTGTTTAATATGTATTGAAAGATTCACGAGTTGTTCTTGTCATATTAAATCAACAATATATGGTATTCTCTTTCGAATGTTTTATTTGGTTGACTTGGCGCATGCTCACACCATGTTTATGACTACAAACCAGTCACGAATAGCCTCCATGACCACTTAGATTTTGAACTTGTGATACTGCTTATGTTTTAATTAATGATGCTTATGTCGCTATGCATGATTATGACTCTTATGCTCTCTTGATTTGTCGCTCCCAGTCTTTTGCTAGCCTCCACCTGTACTGAGTATGAGCTCTACTCGTGCATCCAAACTCCCTTAAACCAAAGTTTTTCCCATTTTGTCCACCATATCTACCTACATGTGGTATTTAATTGCCATTCCAAAGTAAATTGCTCATGTGGTACCTTTAAAACCTTCAAAATCACTCATGCTTTATGTTCCTGTTTTTGCTCATGAGGACGTAAATAGAGAATCTTTATCTCACTTGTTGATTGGATTTCACACCCTGGACTAGTGGCTTCATCTGCTTATCCAAATGACAGAAGAGCTGGCAGCGGGGTGCCCAGCCCCAAATTAATACAAACAAATTCTCTTCACTATTTTCCCCCTGATTTATCGGTCAAAGCATAATTGTGTAAACAAAAGAGAAAGAGGGATGACCTTCTACACCAGTTGCGTCCTTCACCATGGGAGTTGCTCTTGTGAATCCAGTTGGCTTGTGACATACTGTATTTTCTGTTTACCATTCGTTGACATTAGCATACATCTCCCAAAATATAGACATTCCTCCACAGTGTCAAACTTTTAATACCTCTGTTTAATAAAATAAAAGCTCTAGCACACGAGTGATCACTGCTTCCCTCTGCGAAGGGCCTTTCTTTTACTTTTATGTTGAGTCTCCATCTTCTAACTTTATGCACAGTTGAGAGAGCATTTTTTCCATTCTGAGTTCTATGTGCATTTGTCCCATAAACATCAATAATTACTTCATGATGTGATATCATTTGTTCTTAAATTATTTGTTCTAGTCTTCCTCATGAACTTTGAAGGTGTCCTGGGATTTATGTTTTTCCCCACTCTTAAGGACTATCGAAATATATACCTGAAACAAACATTTACCTTTCTTTGCATTATTATTCATGATCCTTTATTTGAGTTACTCTTCGTGATGCAAAGTAATTGCTATGCTTTATTATTAAAGTTTTATTTATAATGCGTGTGTTTAAAGTTTTATGATCTCAGCGTGCATATGCTTTTACATTATATTGATCAAGTTTATGTTAGTAGCATGTCACCTCAGAAATTATTGTTTTATCGTTTACGTACTCGAGGACGAGTAGGAACTAAGCTTGGGGATGATTGATACGTCATAAATGTATCCCTAATTTCTGATGCTCCATGATGATATTATGCCAATTGCTACATGTTTTCTCCCTTATTTATGTCATTTTTATTCTTATTTCCGGACTAACCTATTGACAAGATGCCACAGAGCCAGTTCCCCGGAAGCATCCAGAAGACCGAAGAGGAGACGAAGAGGGGCATCAGGGGGCCCACGCCATGGGGTGGCGCGTCCCCCCTTGGTCGCGTCAGGGGGTGGTGTGGGCCCCCAGAGCTCCACCGCCTTTGCCCTTTCTCCTATAAAATCCCCCCGGATGGAAAAACCCTAAGCACCTCATCAAAATCCTCGAAAAAGTTCCGCTGTCGCCGTCACCGTCAACCCTAGACCAGGGGGGGTTCTGAAGCTGTTTTCGGCACCCTGCCGGAGAGGAAATCATCACCGGAGGCTTCTACATCACCATACCTGCCTCCAGAGTGATGCGTGAGTATTTCATCCTTGAACTACGGGTTCGTAGCTGTAGCTAGTTGGTTGTCTTCTACTCATATGCCTCCATGTTTAGATCTCGTGAGCTGCCTATCATGATCGAGATTGATCTTATGTAATTCTATATGCTGTGTTTGCTGGGATCCGATGAATATTGACCTTATGCCAAGTTGATTATAGTATTTATTGCATATGTTATTTGTGATCTTGCATGCTTTCCGTTGCTAGTGGTTGCTCTGGCCAAGTAATTGTTAGTGACTCCAAGAAGGAGTATTTATGCTTGATATTGGGTTCATGCCTCCTCGTTGCCTTGCTCGAGTGACAGAAACGTGAAGGGGGAGGATGTGATGTTGCCATTAGGGAGAAAACAACGGTGAGAGTGCCCGCGTGCATAATCATTGCTTACATTACACACTTTGTTTAATGCAATTATCTATTGCTTGCAACTTAATACCTAAGGGGGTTCGGATGATAACCTGAGGGTGGATTATTAGTCATAGATGCAGATGGATGTCGGCCTATGTATCTTGTTGTAATGCCCGCACTAAATATCATATTAGTCATCATGTTATATTGTGCACTACGGTGCAACCTCTATTTGTCAATTGCCCAGCTGCATCATGCTATCTTTGATGGAGAGATACCACTAGTGAAACTATGAACCCCAGTCCAATTTTCCACACTGTTAAACAAACCACAACAATTTCCTGCTTTCTTTACTTACTGCAAGCATACACTGTTTTCCACAGTATACGTCTAATCTTTGTTTTTAGCAAGACCCTTGAGATTGACAACCTCACTGCACCATTGGGGCAAAGTATTTTGGTTGTGTTGTGTGCAGGTTCCACGTTGTTGCTGACATCGGTGAAGCGCCAGCACCACCGTCAGTGGCATCAACCTTCTGAAGGTCCTCTTTCTCCTACTGGATTGATAATCATGGTTCTTAACTAAGGGGAAAATTCCTACCGCTGTGCTCATCACACCCTCCTCTTGGGGTCTCCCAACGCAAGCATCAAGGAACAATTTTGTTAGCAATAATTATAGGCCATATCCTTCTAATAATTGTAATGGTTATTCCAACTCTTATGGTAATTCCTATAACAACAATAAAAGTGTACCCTCTGATCTTGAAAACATGCTTAAGAATTTTATTAGTACACAAACTGCTTTTAATAAATCTGTTGAGGAAAATTTGGCAAAATTGATGTTCCTGCTTCTAAAGTTGATAGCCTTGCTCTTGATGTTAATATTCTTAAAGTAAAGGTTATGCCTCATGATATTAAAGAAAGCAAAACTTTGAATGCCATTTAAGTTAGAATTGATGACAATGTTAGGATGTTAGCTGAATTGCATGCTAGATTGGAAAGAGAAGATGAAATAGCTAGAAAGAATAATATAGCTAATGTTTGCACCATTAACACCACTAGCAAAACTGAAGCTTCTCATGCTAGTAAACCTTCTACTATTAATGGTAAAATAATTGGTGTTGGAAATACTTCCACTTCTGTTCTTAAACGTTTAAAACTGCCTGAAACTACTACAATTGTTCCTGATAAAAGTGCTTAAAATTTTAAAAATATGGGAGACAATGGTCCCATTACCTTTGATAAAAATGATCTGGACTTTGATGATTCCAATATATCTGAAGTAATTATGTTCCTATAAAACCTTGATAGTTGTCCTAATGCTAGTGCCATGAATATGGCTTTCACAAAACATATTACAAATGCTCTCATACAAATTAGAGAACATGAATTAAGATGTGAAGCCTCTATCCCTAGGAAGTTAGATGATGGTTGGAAACCCATCATTAAAATGCAGGTCAATGATTTTTATTGTAATGCTTTATGTCACCTTGGTGCTAGTATCTATGTTATGCCTAAGAAACTTTATGATATGCTTGATTTGCCACCTTTGGAGCACTGCTATTTGGATATTCGTCTTATTTATAATGTTAGAAAGAAACCTTTGGGGAGAGTTGATGATGTTCTTGTTATGGTTAATAATAACCTTGTCCCTGTTAATTTTGTTGTTATGAATATTGAATGCAATGCTTCTTTTCCTATTGTTTTGGGGATACCGTTTCTTAGAAGTGTTGGTGCTGTTATTGATATGAAAGAGGGGAATATTAAATATCAATTCCCACTCAAGAAAGGTATGGAACACTTTCCTAGGAAGAGAATGAAGTTGTCTTTTGATTCTATTATTCGAACAAGTTACAATTTGGATGCTTCTTCACTTGAAAATACTATATTCTAGTTTTCTGGGCCTAGCTAAAAGGCGTTAAAGAAAATCACTTCTAGGGAGATAGCCCATGGTTTTATTTTTTGCTTTGTTTTTCTCTGTTTTCTTTGATTCAAGGTGTTTTATAATTCTGTAGTGACTCCTTTGTATCTTTATTTTCTCTCATTTGTTGTGCCAAGTAAAGTTAGTGAAAGTTGAGGTTGGTTTTGGATTTCTGCGCAGGAATTTTTTTTCTGTTGTCGACCGTATAAAATCACATAATTCACAAAAATATCAAAATGACCTACAAATTATTGTTCTTCTTCCTCGACTAATTCCTAAACTTTTTCTAGCTTTATGTTTTTCAATCTGAGCAACGTAAGTGCCCCGAAATTTTTGTCTTTATAGACTATTCTGGTTTTGACAGATTCTGCCTTTTTACTTGCATTCTCTCTTTTACTATGTCGAGTGGATTTCTTTGCTCCACGAAACAACAATGGCTGTAGGTAATGTTTAAAAGTATCAATAATGTTTGAGTCCATGCAGAACATGTGATTTTTTTATTGTGCACTAACCCTCTAATGTGAATTACGTTGAGTGCGGTGTGAAGGAAGTTTTCAAGGGTCAAGAGAAGAGAGTGATATAATGTGATCAAGAAGAGTGCAAGGCCAAAGATTGGGGATGCCCCCTTGGTTCATCCCAGCAAATTCCAAGAATACTCAAGCGTCTAAGCTTGGGGATGCCCAAGGCATCCCCTTCTTCATCAACAATTTATCATGCCACTTCTAGTGAAACTATATTTTTATTCGGTCACATCTTATGCATTTTACTTGGAGCGTCTGTTTTTTATTTTGTTTTCCTTGCTGCAATAAATATATTCGAACCCAGTATTCTTTGTGTGGGAGAGAGACACGCTCCGCCTTTTCATATGAATACTCGTTTTCTTCCATGCTCGTATTCTTAGTTTTTCTTTTAGCTGCTGCAAATCCTTTAAACTCCCGTTTTTCATTCATCTCTTATTAAGAGCAGTTAGTTTTAGTAGAGTTTTGTTAGTACTATATTTTTTCATTGCTTTATCTCTTAGAGAGTTTTTTTTTAGTATAAAATGATTGGTGTTGGAAAACAGTAGTATAATTTTCGTGCTTATAACGGTGCAAATAGAAGCTTGTATAGACTGTGGCTAGACTTTTTCATGTTATGCTAGATGTTATTTTAATTCTATGCTTAGTAGTTTTTTTGTAGCATGACTTGTCTCAAATAGCTTAGATTTATCAATGTGCCATTGAAAGAATCATGACTTGTTTTTATCATATTGAAGCATGAATTTGTGGTGTTCTCCTTCGAATGCTTTATTTTGTTGACTTGGCACATGCTTACACCATGTTTATGACTAAAAACCAGTCACTTATAGCCTCTATGATCATTTCGTTTTTGACTTGTAATACCCTTTATGCTTTGATTAATAATGTTTTTGTCGCTATGCATGATTATGGCCATTATTTCTCTCTTGATTTGTCGCTCCCAGTCTTTTGCTAGCCTCCACCTGTACTGAGTATGAGCTTTGCTCGTGCTTCCAACTCCCAAAAAACAAAGTTTGAAAAATGTGTCCACCATACCTACCTACATGTGGTATTTAACCGCCACTCCAAGTAAATTTCTCATGTGCTACCTTTAAAACTTTCAAAATTATTCCTGCTTTGTGCCCATGTTTTAGCTCACGGGGACGTAAATAGATAATCTTTATCTCACTTATTGATTGGACTTTACACACCTGTACTAGTGGCTTCATCCGCTTATCCATATGATAGAAGAGCTGGCTATGGGGTGCCCAGCCCCAAAATTGGTTACTATAAATTCTCTTCACTATTTTTGCTCCTGATTTATCCGTTATAGAAAAATTGTGTAAACATAAGAGAAAAAGGGATGACCTTCTATACTAGATGTGTCCTTCAATGGGAGCCGCTCTTGTGAAGTCTAGTTGGATTGTGACGTACTATATTTTCTGTTTACTATTCGTTGACATAAGCATACACCTCTCTACAAAAAAATGTTTTCTCTGTTTAATAAAATAAAAAACTCCAGCACACGAGTTAATCCCTGCTTCCCTCTGTGAAGGGCCTTTCTTTTACTTTTATGTTGAGTCTCTATCTTCTAACTTTATACACAGTTGAGAGAGCTTAGTTGCCATTCTGAGTTTAATGTGCATTGGTCCCAAAGTCTATTATTAATTGATTCATGATGGGTTATTACTTGCTCTCAAATTATTTGTTCTAGTCATCCACTTGAACTTTGAAGGTGTCGTGGAATTTATGTTTTGCCCCACACTTAAGGACAAGCGAATATCACTTTGATATGTTCTCTTTATGCTCGAAACAAACGTATAACTTTCATGTGCATTATTATTCATGATCTTTTATTTGTGTTACTTTTCATGATGCAAAGTGGTTGGTAAGTTTTATTGTTAAAATTATATCTATCATGCATGTGTTTTAAAGTACTATGATCTCAACGTACATATGCTTTTACTTTATGATGATTAAGTTTATGTTGGTAGCATGTCAACTCAGAATTTTTTTGTTTTTATCGTTTACCTACTCGAGGACGAGTAGGAACTAAGCTTGGGTATGTTGGTACGTCATAAACGTATCCATAATTTCTGATGTTCTATGTTGTTTTCATACTATATGATGCATGTTTCCTTTACACTTTATGCCCTTTTTGTCGATTTTCTGGGACTAACCTATTGACAAGATGCCACAAAGCCAGTTCCTGTTTTCTGCTGTTTTTATTTTCAGAAAAGTTGTTCTGAAAATATTCTCGGAATTGGACGATTCGAAGCACGGAAGTCTTAGAAATCTGTCGCGCACACGGAGTCGGAGGGGACCAGGAGGGAGACAACAGAGGCCCCACACCATAGGGTGGCGCTGTTATGGTCGGTTTAGTTGTGGGCTTAGCCCAAGTAAATTAGGGTTTAGAGGAGGCCGTCCTCCTATATAAACACATGTATCCCTTCGTGATTGAACAAGCAATAATCAATATCATTATTGCCGACTCCCAGAGGAGTCGGCCTTCTCCCAGCCTCCGCCCCTGCCCTAGCCGCCGCCCTCCCCTAGCTCTCGCGCGACGGCGCCCAGCCGCCGGCCGCGCGCGCCACGCCTCCACACAACCCCCTCCTTCCCCTACAGACTACGTCCACGTCCCGGTAGATCCCTAGGTTCTACCAGTTTGGTATCAGATTCCTCGGTTACGATGTCTTCGGGACTGGCCACCGCCTCCGCCGCGATTGCGTCGTCGGGCGCGCCCACCACTATGGCGCCGCCGTCGGCGTCTGTGGCCCAGGCCGCGCCGGCTCGGGAGCCTGCCCCCATCCTCTCGATCCAGGAGCTCTCTACGGGTCTCCGCGACCTGACCGAGGCGGTCTCCGACATCAAGCACGCCATCACAGTGCTCCTCCAGCGGACGACGCCACCGCCGGTTTCCGCTCCGCAGAAACAGACGGTTCCGATCACCGAGCTCCAGTTTCCGCCGTCGCCGTCTCCGCTGCCTTCGTGGGCCACCGCGCCCACGTTCTAAACCGCGCCGCCATCCGCGCCATCACAGCCGCCGTCCACGGCCCTCGCGCCGTCGCCGTCGGCAGCCGCCTCCCACAAGGGGGTCCCGATCACTCAGATCACGTTCCCGCCCTCACCGTCCCAACTTCCGGCCTGGCTCGACGCGCCAGTCTATACGAACGCGCCTTCCCAGCCGGCCGCGTCGCCCTCGGCCACGACCTTCAGGGGTTTCGCCGGGTACGCTGCACCCTACATCGGCGCCGGCGGCCACCAGTTCCAGGGGGTCCCATGGTGCCCACCTACTCGCCCCCCGCCGCGATGGGTCGTCATGAGGGAGCCTTCGCCGCCCCGCGCAGCCAGCAGCCGCCCCGCTTCACCAAGCTGGAGTTCGCCACCTACGACGGCACCGTCGACCCCCTGAACTAGCTCAACCAGTGCGACCAGTTTTTCAGGGGGCAGCGGACCCTCGCGTCCGACCGCACGTGGATCGCCTCCTACCACCTCCGCGGCACCGCCCAGACGTGGTACTACGCCCTTGAGCAGGACGAGGGTGGGATGCCTCCGTGGGAGCGCTTCCGCGACCTTTGCCTCCGCCGGTTCGGGCCTCCGATACGCGGGAGCCGACTGGCCGAGCTCGGTCGCCTTCCCTTCACCTCCTCGGTGCAGGACTTTGCCGATCGCTTCCAGACGTTGGCGTGCCATGCGCCTGGCGTCACGGCTCGCCAGCGCGCCGAGCTCTTCGTCGGCGGCCTGCCAGACCACATTCGCGTCGACGTGGAGATGCGGGATCCTCAAGACCTGCAGTCGGCCATGTACTACGCCCGCGCCTTCGAGCAGCGCACGCGGGCCATGCAGCAGGCCTTTCCAGCCAGCGACATTCGGCCGCCCGCCCGCCCCCCACCGACACCAGCAGGCCAGGCACCCACAGCCTTGACTCATGTGGGGCAATCCGATCCAGCCGCGATGCGGCCGTTCCGTCGGCTGACCACGGCCGAACAGCTCGAGCGCCGCCGTAAAGGGTTGTGCTTCAACTGCGACGAGCTCTACGTACCGGGCCACGTTCGCCCACGCTTGTTCTACTTGGAGACCGTAGACGACGTGGCGGCTAATGTCGTCACCGCTGGGCCGGCCGATGCAGCTGTCTCCAAGGCCGACACCGTTCCGGGATGAGTTCCGCCAGCAGTTTTCAGAAGTTCAGCTCGAGGACGAGCTGTTTGAGAAGGCGGGGAGAGATGTTATGGTCGGTTTAGTTGTGGGCTTAGCCCAAGTAAATTAGGGTTTAGAGGAGGCCGTCCTCCTATATAAACACATGTATCCCTTCGTGATTGAACAAGCAATAATCAATATCATTATTGCCGACTCCCAGAGGAGTCGGCCTTCTCCCAGCCGCCGCCCCTGCCCTAGCCGCTGCCCTCCCCTAGCTCTCGCGCGACGGCGCCCAGCCGCCGGCCGCGCGCGCCACGCATCCACACAACCCCCTCCTTCCCCTACAGACTACGTCCACGTCCCGGTAGATCCCTAGGTTCTACCAGGCGCCCCCTAGCCGTGCCTAGGGGTCGTGTGGGCCCCCTGGCCGCCCACCAGTGTTGCTCTCTCGCCTATTTATACCTCTCGGGAGATTAACCCTAAATATGAGAGCCTTTTCCACCAAAAATATCCGCAGCCGCCGTCATCTTCAACCCTAGTTCGGGAGGGTTCTGGAGCTCTCCCCGACACCCTACCGAGAGGGGGAATCATCACTAGAAGGCTCTACCCCACCATACCCACCTCCGGAATGATGCGTGAGTAGTTCATCCTTGGACTACGGGTCCATAGCAGTAGCTAGATGGTTGTTCTCTCCTCTTTATGCCTCATGTTTAGATCTTATAAGCTGCCTAACATGATCAAGATCATCTTATTGTAATGCTACATGTTGTGTTTGTTGGGATTCGATGGATATTGAATGCTATGTCCAATGATTATCAATCTATCATGTTCTTTTCATGTGTATTTTATTTATGATCTTGCATGATCTCCGTTGCTAGTAAGTGCTCTGGCCAAGTAGATGCTTGTAACTCCAAGAGAGAGTACTTATGCTCGATAGTGGGTTCATGCCTCCCTTTCACTCACGCTTGAGTGACAGAAACGTAAACGGGATGGGTATGTGTTGTTGCCATTAGGGAGAAAACAACAATGCTTTGTCTAAGGATGATTTCATTGTTTACATTACACACTTTTCTTAATGCAATTATCTGTTGCTTGCAACTTAATACCCAAGGTTTGCTCGGATGACACTCTATGGGTGGATTATTAGTCATAGATGCAGTTGGATAACGGTCTATGTATCTTGTTGTAATGCCCTCATGAATCACATAGTAATCATCATGTCATCCATTTGCACTACGTTCCAGCCTTTATATCTGTCAATTTCCCAGCAGTAATTTGTTTACCTAACATGCTATCTATTTGTTTTGGAGAGACACCAATAGTGAACTATGGACCCCAGTCCATTTCCTCTATACTGATAATACAACCACTGCAATCACTGTTCTCATACTATTCCTACTGTTTTCCTACTGCCATCACTGTTCTCTTTTCATCTACTGCAAACAAGTACTGTTTTCCACACTATATGTTTAACCTCTTTGTTTTTAGCAAAATCGGTGAGATTGACAACCTCACTGCTTCGTTGGGAAAAAGTGATTTGATTGTGTTGTGTAGGTTCCACGTTGTTTTTGAACCGGTAGTGCATCCTACCACCTCAGCTGCATCAACCTTCGGAAGTGATTTCTTTCTCCTACTGGTCGATTCAACATTGGTTTCTTTCTGAGGGAAAACTTGCCTCTTCACCCTTCACACCCTATACTTGGGGTCTTCCAACGAACAACAACCTCTCGTCAACTATTGCACCATCAGTTAGCTTTTGATCAACTGAGAGGAGAGTATCCTTACGTTTATTTAATACCACTCCTTGAAGATACAATACTCTTCTACACTGCAAGGTAGGTTAATATAAATCTAATTTTTTTCCAAGAGGCTTCATTGTAAGCAGAGATGTTGACGTGCATGACATCTTTTGAGGAATTCACCTATATGAGTCAGACTGTTAAACGCCACAGTCTATGAGAGTTGGGTTCTCTCTAGTAAACTCATGAAAGGTCTTGGAGTATGACGTATAAGCTCCCCCGCGGGAAGTCCCACGGTAGCCAAGTATCGGTTAAGGCTTTGTGTGAACCTAGATTCACATAAAACTTGCAGTTAAGGCACAGTCTACTGTTGAAGTTGCAAACTAGTGTAACACAGAGTTCTAGTTGGAGTTCAACTTAACAGTTTCCACTGCAGTACCAGTATATAAAGAGTGTTTTGGTGTGTGCTTCTAGGATCTTGTGGGGGATTGTTAGAATTTTGGCCTGTTTTAGCCCAGCCCATTTTTAGTCTTCCACAAATTTCTGAAAATCCTAGAACCCCATGTGGCCCATTCGTGTATGGCAAGGGATGGGACAAAATTTTAGTCCCACATTGCTAGTTGAGTGAAAATTTTACCTATTTATAATGTAGGATTTTTCACTTGGTGTATGAGGATGAGAAGAAGAGCACTACACGCGCGCTCCTCCTCCGCCGCCAGCCTGGCCACGCCCTGCCTCGCCTCGTCACGACGTGCGCGCCCCGCGGGTTACGAGACTGAGCCGAGCTAGGACATATGATGCATGTACTCATTGTCTTCTTGTTGTTGCACACGAATGGACAAATATGAACGGTCGCGCGAAGCTAAAACGTTTTGCACTAGTGGAAAATTATTGCGGGTTATCCATTCTGTCGCTCGTCTGTTCGTTTCCACTCTCTCGCTACCCGTTCGCCTCTTGGTGCTGCGCCCATATAATAGAGGTCGCTCCTCTCCGTAGACACACAACACAGCCACACCTCGTATGCAACTTCCTCCTGCTTCTTGAGCACCGCGCCACCAATCAGGACATCTCCATCTTGTGTCGCGGAGTGCACCGCGGAACGGGATAGTAGGCCTCCGACACCTCGTCTCTTCGGATCCTGTACGGGAGAAGGGCGAGAAGGTTTTGGGGAGCGCTACCGCGCGACTACTAGCATCTTCGTCAACCACGGACGCCGACGACTTCTTCTCAGACGTCGACGACCTCTTCGGCGACATGTCTACCTTGCCCAACGTGAACAGTTCTTCCTCTACATCGTACTTGTTCATGTTTCTGTTTCATGTCTCACTACATGTTCTTGTACTTCCAATCTATTTGAAATTGTTTATTTCGCGCTTTGATGCAAATAAAATGACTAGTTTATTTCCCGTTATTCTAGCCATATGTTATCTATCTTTTTCATGAATTAAATCATTTGTAATTTTTTTATCATATATTCAACAATCCAAAAACCTTATTTTAGGCAATTTTCAATTGTTGACTTTGCTGCTTCAATGAAGCCCCCTGTCTTTAAAGGGAAGGATTTCAAGCGGTTTCGTGCGAGAGCCACTCTGGTGTTTCAGACCATGAGGTGATTCGACGCCGCCAAGGGAAAACCTAAAGGAGAGCTTTCTCCTGCATATGAGAAAGCTTTTGAGGAAGCCGACACCCTTCTGAGGGCTTCTATTCTCAGTGTTCTTGATGAGAATCTGATTGACCTGTATCTATCCATTCCTACGGGAAAGAGTATGTGGGATGCGCTCGAGGCAAGTTTGGTGCCTCGGACGCAGGCAGTGAATTGTATGTCATGGAGAAATTTTATGACTACAAAACGACTCATGAGCGCTCCATCGTTGAGCAGACTCATGAGATATAGTCCATTGCTAAAGAACTTGAGCAGTTATTGTGTGAGTTACCAGACAAGTTTATTGCCGGAGGCATCATTGCCAAACTTTCTCCTTTCTGGAGGAGTTTTTCTACCGTTTTGAAGCACAAGAGACATGAGTTTTCCGTTATGGATCTCATTGGCTCTCTTGATGTGGAAGAGAAGGCGAGAGAAAAAGACAAACATGCTCGAGGTCTTGAGGGAGGCTCTAGTGCAAACTTCATTCAGAAGAAGAACTTCTAGTCCTACAAGCCCAAGAACAAGAACAAGCCTGAGAACAAAGGCAAGTATGATAGAAAGAACAAGCCTGCACAAACTACCAGCTTCAAGAAAAGGAAGGGATCCTGCCATTGCTGTGGTGACCCGAGCCACTGGGCTCCGAAATGCCCTAAACAGTATGAGTCGCGAGAACTTGAGAAGAATGGCAAGACTGCCAATGTTGTCATTTAGGATACTGAGATGAAGCATGCTGGGTACGGTAAATTTCCTAATATTCTTTCAGTATGTCATTCTCTTGGTTGGTGGATTGACACTGGTGCCAATGTACACACATGTGCTGATATCTCATTGTTTTATTCATACAAGTTCGCAGGGACTTCCTCCGTGTTGATGGGAAACGGGCCGCGTGCTTCTGTTCGAGGTGTTGGTACGGTGGATCTGAAGTTTACTTGAGGGAAGATCGTGCACCTGAAGAACATTCATCATGTGACCTCCATCAATAAAAATCTTGTTAGTGGATCTCTCCTGTGTCTAGATGACTACAAGTTAGCTTTTGATCAACTGAGAGGAGAGTATCCTTACATTTATTTAATACCAATCTTTGAACATGCAATACTCTTATACACTGCAAGATAGGTTGATATAAATCTTAATGTTTACCAAGAGGCTTCATTGTAAGCAGACGTGTTGACTTGCAGGCCATATTTTGAGGAATTCACCTATATGAGTATGATTGTTAAACACCGCAGTCTATGAGAGTTAGGCTCTCTCTAGTAAACTCATGAAAGGTCTTGGAGTATGACGTATAAGCTCCCCCCGCGGGGAAGTCCCGCGGTAGCCAAGTATCGTTCAAGGCTTTGTGGGAAGCTAGATTCGCAGAAAACTTGCAGTTCAAGGCATAGACCACTGTTCAAGTTGCAAACTAGTGTGACATAGAGTTCTAGGTGGAGTTCAACTTAACAGTCTCCACTGCAGTACCAGTATATAAACAATGTTTTGGAACCTAAGACAAGTTTTGTGTGTGCCTCTAGGGTCTTGTGGGGGATTGTTAGAATTTTGGCCTGTTTTAGCCCAACCCATTTTTTACTCTTCTACAAATTCCTGAAAATCCTAGAGGCCCATGTGGCCCATTCGTTTATGGCAAGAGGTGCGACAAAAGTTTAGTCCCACACTGCTAGTTGAGTGGAAGTTTTACCTGTTTATAACGGAGGCCTTTCCACTTGGTGTATGAGCATGAGAACAAGAGCACTACACACGCGCTCCTCCTCCGCCACCCACCGGCCACGCCTCGGCTCGTCACGACGCGCGCGCGCCGCGGGTTGCGGGAATGAGCCGAGACGAGGTAGGACCTATGCCGCGTGTACGCATTGTCTTCTTTTGTCGCACACGAATGGACAACTATGAACAGTCGCGCGAAACTAAAACATTTTGCACTAGTGGGAAATTAATGCGGGTTATTCATTCCGCCGCTCGTATGTTCGTTTTCACTCCCTTGCTACCCGTTCGCCTCATGTTGCTACGCCTATATAATAGAGGTCGCTCCTCTCCATAGACACACAACACAGCCACACCTCGTATACAACTGCCTCCTGCTTCTCGAGCACTGCGCCACCGATCAGGACAGCTTCATCCCGTGCCGCGACATGCACCGCGGAACGGGACAGCAGGCCTCCGAAACCCCGTCTCTTCGGATCCTATACGGGAGAAGGGCGATAAGGTTTTTGGGGAGCGCTGCCGCGCGATTACTGGCATCTTTGTCAACCACAGACGCCGACGACTACTTCCCGAACGACGAATTCTTTCCGGACGTCGACGATCTCTTCGGAGACATGTCTACCTCGCCTAACGTGAACGGTTCTTCCTCTGCACCGTACGTGTTCATGTTTCTGTGTCATGTCTCACTACATGTTCTTGTACTCCCAATCTATTTGGACTTGTTTGTTTGCCGCTTTGATGCAAATCACATGACTAGTTTATTTTCCGTTATTCTAGCCATATGTTATCTGTCTTTTTCATGGATTAAATCATTTGGAAAATTGCTCATATATTCATCAGGGTTGGCTGTCTTAGCACATTTTCAACCCCATACTAATGCTACTGTAGCTGCGAATCGCTGTTCCCTAGGTTGTTGGATGCAATCCAATGAACGGACACAAATGCATTTCATTATCTGAATTCAAACTTTTAAAATTGATACACTATATAGGACTATAGGTTTTTTCCTATTTGTGAAAATATGGTAACTTATCAGGTGAAAACAGCCATTCAGTAACAAGGTAAAACAGATGTAGAATTGTCATCTTGTTTTTATTGATAGCTTAGACTAAATAAAGTAATAAGGTTAATAACATAAAAATAAATAATTAAACTTCTAAAAAAAAATCTCTCCGTTCCATATTACTTGACACTAAAATGGTTGTATCTAGTACATACATCCATTTTAGTGTCAAGTAATTGGGAGTAGATATGTTTATAACATGTATCACTGGGGACCCCCAAGACCAGGCCCGAGCCCGGAGGGAGGAAGTGGCCCTCCTCGGTGTTGACAAGCGAAGTGGGGGCATACACCGACAGGGCACGAGGCAGTACCAAAGCCGCAGTAGTGGCACCAACACAACGTCAAAATCGTTGTCCTTACCCATAACTGTAGTTGCCTGCTGGCCGAGGAGCTTGTCCATCAGCGGGATATAGAAGGCGGTGCTCGCCGAGAAGGGGGACCAGTGTTGTTTACAGTGGAAGCAACTGAGATTGCGGTCGTGGTGACCAATGGTTTTTCGTCTCGGCAGCCTGCCTCGAGACAGCTGGGTAGCAGGTTTGACGGTTGCTATGGCGTTCAAGGTCAGAGCATCTCCAACCGGAGACACCAAAGTCACATTCGGGGAGACATTCCGAGCACCATCTGGGAAAACAAAACACTACCCAACCACCATCCCCAAACTCTCCATATATACCGGGCAGTCTGGCAAAGCTCAAACTCACCCCATATGTGGGGAGAGTTTGGGGGTGGCTGGACGTGTCTGGACGTGCCGGGCAGCCTGCCATGTAGGACGCGGACCATGTTCTCTCTTTCTTTTTCCCTTTTCTCTTCTTCTCCACTAATCACATGCACTTCACCGAGCAATTCGAGTGCATTTTAGGGTACATGGCTGGATACACCAATTATTTGGAGTGCAAAGTAGGCATACCCGGGTAATGTCCGGACGTGTTGCCGGACAGTTTAGGACTCCGGTTGGAGATGCTGTCAGGAAGTCAAAAACCAAAGCAACGGCCGCGGGACGACAACAGGCCACAATTCCTTACATTCTTTTTCGTGCTGGTGCATGCTTTATGATGCGGATCGAAAGGTGACTAGGTGAGAAACATTGGCATCTTCTCCCGAAGGCCCCGTGACAGAATTTCAGCAAATCAGCTACTAGTAACAATACAATACATTTGTAACAAGGTAATGACAGTTTTAAGAAATGGAGCCTTGTTTAAGACGCCTGTTTTCATCTTGTCTGAATTAGAGAAAATAATAAGGTTAATCAATTTACAGCATGTTAATCTACATATCACTAGAGTTGAACCGACGTAAACATTATGCAGACAACTCCCCACTGACCAACATAAGGTGTCCAGCTAAACAATCCAAACGACTATTAGCAAACGAGGTTACTACAGTCAGCAAAACCGATTCCCGCCTCATTTGACGAGGCCTTCTTTTTCAGCTGCCATTTCAGTCACACCACGCCCACAACGGCGAGTCGGCGAATTCGGTCTCCAACCCATCGACCAGGTAATCCTCACTCTTGATGTCAGAGTGGAATGCCAGTTTCTCAGTGATGGGATCGACATCAGTGTACATGGCAATGTCATTCAGGTATTCAGCAAACACTTCCACTTGCGCAGCCCAAGAAGCATCCCAATGTTGATCCATCTCGGTGCCGCCACCACCACCGTGTGCCAGCAGCGGCTTGACTTCATGCTCACCCAGGACAGATGCAGCGACCATCGGCTTCACTTCACCCTCACTGAAGACAGAGGCGGATGTCACTGGCTTTACTTCATGCTCATCAGAGATAGAGGCGACAGAACCCTTCGGGTTCACTCCATGCTCACCGAGGACTGACGCAGTGACCATCGGCTTCAGTTCATGCTCACCAAAGACAGTGGTAGTGGCGTCTGCAGGGGAGCAAGACGCGGGGTAGCATTGCGCCTCAGCAGTAATAGGGAATGAAGATGGGAAATTTACGATCGCGCCGGAGCCGAGGATGGCAATGGCAGCCTTGTCGTACGCGATGGCGGCATCCACAGCTGTGGCGAAGGTGCCGATCCAGTGTCGCTTCCCACGGTTGGGCTCGCGGACTTCGGAGGCCCACCTTCCCGACTTGCGCTGCCAGATGCCCCGGTACCCGTGGTGCCTATTCTCCTGGCTACACTTCCCTCGAGGAGCAACCACCGGAATCCGGGCCCCCAGCGTAGAGCTGCTCTTGGCCTGAGCTTGCTTCGTCCTGCTTGTACTGCGTGCAAACAGCGAAATGAGCACCTTAAATCTCGATGCAAACAGTAATGTGCACTCAGTAAACAATTTTTAGCATGGATATGACCAACAAGACACGCAGAAATGTGATGAGTTGTGCTTTGTGTGTATGCTTGAAGCTGAGTTCTGAAGTTTGAGCTAGCTGAACTGCATACAGAGTTTCAGAAATTGCTCTGGAACTGCATGTATGCAAGCACACTCACTGGACTGACTGGGTTGAGTAGTTCAATACTTGAACCTCAGGAGCAAATGTATTTTGTGGACACTGCACAAAGGAATTGCTCTGGACTATCTGCTCTGTTAAGCTAAACATTCAGTACATAACGCAAATAATTTTCAGAAATGCATCCAAGATATCCAGTCGAACTTCCCACAACTTCCAAAGTATATACTTTTTATCCTACCGTTGGAATCATTTGAATTATACAAATACAGCCAGTTCCCATCGCCCTTTTTTTTTTGGGACAAATCTATTTTCAAATTTCCATGTAAAACAATGCTTCCCATTCTTCCAGAAAATTCGGCAATCCAGCCAACATCGCAAACAAAATTCCGCCGATGATGGAAGCCTGCAATCGATCTAAACACATGTATACACAGGGCACCTTAATCTCGAACGCCTGAAGGAATCGACACCCGCAAAATTAGAGGTGCAAAAACCCTCCCTCTCCGACCTAAAAAACGGTAGGATTGCGGAAGGGGATCGCGAATTAAGCGAACCCAGCAAGGAAATGCCGCAGCTATTTTTTACCTGGAGGAAGGTGTCGCAGGCTCCTGCTCCATCTCCTCGCTCTTGATCCTGACGGCGGCGGCGGCGCCTTCCACGGGCATCATCCTCCTCTTCGGCTCTTCCCCTCCGCCTCCCCTCCTTTCCTTTGACGACCCTGGCGGAAGAAACCCTCGAGTGCTGCAAACGGCCCGGGAACGACCGACAAACCCGTCGAGCGACGGGATACTTCGTCGGTAGGGCAATTAGGCAGCAGCGCTCCCACTCCAGTCCCGGAGAAGCTCGGCCGTTGCGGCGTGCTCCGATGTGTTGATGTGGCAAGTGGGCCATGGGCCGGATGACGCGTGCCTTTTCGTGGGGAACAGAAGAGGAGCCAAAATTTCACTCGAAAAAAGCAGAGGAGCCAGAATCCCCTCAAAGAAAAAAAAAGAGCAACCAGAACGGGACCCGCCGGCTCTAGACACTTGCCCATGGTCTCGATTTCACTTTGAAAAGCATATGCTTTGCAATGGACATGGCATTAGACACTTCTACCATCGCACATGACTCGCCCTCGTATTATTTTCTTTCTTTTTTGCATAAGAAAAAAAGAAAAGAAAAAAAATAGGGGGAAGACAATGGGTGAACTCCGGCGCCTAACAGCGGGTTTCAATAATTTTTAGAAGGTTTTAGCGACGAGCTTTGGTGCTCGGCGGTGGATCGGCCTATGACCTATCTTATCTATATAAAAAGTTAAGTGTCGACAAGTTCATTACTGGGCATAGTCGAGAGCAAACGACTTCTCGGCATAGTCGAGAGCGGATGTTACGTCACATATTGTCTTGAGCTATTACGTAATTTATGTTTATGTGAAATTGGGTCGAACTTTCGTTCAGTCTTAATTCTTGGAGAGTAGGTCGATGGTAGGTTAATGAGTCCACGGTGGCGGCTTTATCAACGTTGGAGGACACATCTTACGGAATAAGAGCCAATGGTGTTTGGGTCCTGCGGATTGACTCCCAATGTAGGGATTAGTCGTGTGGAGTTTTGGCTTAACTTGGTGGTGGGAGCGAGAACTATGGTTCTCCGATTTTATATCATCATGATTTTGGTATTTGTCCGACCTATCCAGGGAAAAAAGAAGTGGCTGACTATATAGGCTTAGGAGTGTTTCCCCGACCACAATTTGTCAATGATCTTAAGTTTTTGTCTCGGCTCTCTACTTATGCATGATCGTTATCTAGCAATTTCTTCTTGGATGTTCAGAGAACAGTTGAGATGTGAATGATAGAGTTGCACGCAACGAACTACCGGAAACCTAACTATGATCTTTTTATGAAGCAGCTTTGTTGTTTGTAGCCGTTTTAGTTTATTTATTGCTTGATATTTTCTTAATTTGATTAATAACAAGGAAAATTGCGCTTAGAAACATTTTAAGCCGTCCATTCTGGTCATCACGAAACAGAATACATATACACATCCGGATAGTGCCGAATTTTAGCAAGGAGATATTGGTACCTCCCAAAAATAAAAGAATTTCTCAATAATAAAGTCAGAGGATGAATAAAAGAAACCATGTACGAAAAATAGAATCAAAATTGTCCGGAAAAAAAAAAGAGAATCCTGCGGAAGAGAAATCACAAGTAGAGACCAATGGATATAGCGTACCCCAAATCAACAAGTGTCCAAAGTCCAAACATTGGCTTAGCAACAATGCATAATTAGTATATTTTTTTCTACGATAAACCCCTATCTCCCGAGATATCAATTTTTTTGGATTACGTGGCGATAACACCGGCCTTGAACCCTGCACGTCTGATATTTCTGTGCATAGCCCGGGACACAAAAAATCTGCCTAACAATTAGCTCTTCTAACTGAACTGTGCCTGACATCACGCGCGAACGCTTCAATCCATGGAACCGGGACGATCTCCGATTAAACAAGAAAAAATCATTGCGTGACGATCATGCCGAAGCTTTCAGCACATCACCCGCCTGGGCAGGGCCAGCTTTCTGAAAGTTCATCACCGAACCAACCTCTCTGTCTCTCTCTCTGAGTTGTTTATCAGACTATTGCCTGGGCCAATGCGGTCGACCAGGATATTGTTGTTTTAGCTGGGAGCATTGTATTTGCGTCGAGCGTTTTGATCTCATGCGCTTTTAGTTGTAAGCATGCATTGAATCTCTACCTGGACGTTTCTGAATCTGGCCGAACGAAGTGGACATGCCAAATAAGAGGGAGCAGATCAGCAGCGCGTCAGTTCACCGATTCGTTCAGCAATCATCACTCGGCCGGTAACCGGCATGTCCTCCTAGCTCATTCCAACATTTCGCTTCTCGTGTGCATCTCCGTTACCTCTTTTAACCTATTTTTCTTCCTTCTGGTTTTCTGAAATTTTCTTTTTTTTGAGATAAATAGTTTTCTTATCGTTTTTGCATAGCTTGGACTTGGAAGCTTGGATTGTTTATACGTACACATCTCAGAAATGCAAAAGCTGGAAACCTGCTTGTCTTGTTCAGACAGACTCTGAAGATCGATCACAGTCAGACATGCCGGTTTCTCGGAGCGAATTGGGTTTGCTGAGAGGAGGCCAAGAAGATATTTTTGCTCGGCAAAGCGGTAGCACAGGTAACTTGGGCGAATAAAATGCTGTAGTAGCAGAGATGATCCGGAGTGGCGCATCACGTAAACACCACCAACGCGTAATTAAAGCGAGCTAAAGACGAGCATTAACCTTGGTCGCCTCCTGACGAGCAACAAGTGTCCGAATTGATCTACCAACCAAACTAGATGGACCTGTAATGTACTAAGCCTCTAATCTTTTCTTTCTAGAATACACCCCTAATCCCTTTTGGCATGGATATTCTCTAAACCCTTCTGGAACCTGCAGATGGGTTAACAACTCGTGTGTGCAGTGTGCTGCTTTAGATTTTTTTTTTTTTGTTCTTCTTTGAGCTACTCGCTTGCTACATCTACTCCCACAGGACACAAGTTGCCATAAAAACAAGTGCAACTAACCTTATGCAAACAAATTAGTGGGCAATTTGGCACATCACTTTCCCTAATTCTACTTTGACCGCCACGCCTAATGTCCCGAGTCCCAACCAACCCGGCCTGGTTTCCCTCCGCGCCACCCACCGGAAACAGGCGGCGGAGCCCAAAACCGCCACCTTTCCTCCGTTTTCCGCTGAGAAAACTATCCCCAACTCTCCCAAGTGACCCTGGAAGTTGAGAGCCCGCACCCTACAACTTGCTCCTCAACCGCAGTAACAAATGGCCAAGTTGCTCTGAGTTGTGGCCACCGCAATCTTGTTTGTCCCAGGTGTATAATAAGTGCCCGGCCACCTCTCTCGCTCCCCCAAGGGACCATCCTCCGGTGATCTTTCTTTCTTCCTTCTTCCTAACCCACCTCTCCGCAGCAACTGCGAGCTCCTCCGGTGCTGTAAGAAACCAAGAAGAGCTTTGCCTTGAGGGTCCACGGGGCGGTGCGGGAGCTTATAATGCCGTGCACGTCCCTACGGCCGTCGCCGCCGCAGCGAGCCCGGGTCGTGGGCGGCGGAGGGGGGTGGAAGGCGGCGGCGCACGCGGCGTCGTGCGGGGTGGTGCCAGGAGAGGTGGCGCGGCACCACGAGCACGCGGTGGGGGCGGGGCAGTGCTGCTCGGCGGTGGTGCAGGCGATCGAGGCGCCCGTGGACGCCGTCTGGGCGGTGGTGCGGCGGTTCGACCGGCCGCAGGCGTACAAGAACTTCATCCGGAGCTGCCGCCTCGTGGACGGCGACGGCGGCGCTGTCGGCTCCGTGCGCGAGGTCAAGGTCGTCTCCGGCCTCCCCGCCACCAGCAGCCGCGAGCGGCTGGAGATCCTCGACGACGAGCGCCGCGTGCTCAGCTTCCGCGTCGTCGGCGGCGAGCACCGCCTCTCCAACTACCGGTCGGTCACCACCGTGCACGAGACCGCGTCGGCGGCCGCAGCGGGCGGCGCCGTCGTCGTGGAGTCGTACGTCGTGGACGTGCCACCCGGGAACACCGCCGACGAGACGCGCACGTTCGTGGACACCATCGTGCGGTGCAATCTCCAGTCGCTGGCGCGAACCGCCCAGCAGCTCGCCCTCGCCGCTTAGTTGCACGCCGGTCCTGGCCGGCGGCCACCGGCTCGCGTGCCGGTTTTTCTAGGAGGTCGTTTGCCTTATTGTTTCCTGACACTTGTGTTGCCTCTTTTGAGGCGTTTGGTCGATCAGCAATCGGCATGTGTGGTTCGATCTTGTGTTTTACCCTTTTCATTTTCACTACACAGGGTACAAAAAACATTGTGCTAGCTAGCTAGTGCGGCGTGATGTTAACTCACTCTTGTTCATACGTACACATGATGTATAACTTAGCTTCCTGCAGCTTGGCTACTTAACTTGATGGATGCTAGCGCTTGTCTCTTCTTGCAATGCCAAAATTGATTCCGTTGTTGTTTGCTGGTAACCAACGACGCAACATCAAAATCCCGAACCAAAATTGCTAAATATCAGAGGGGAGAGTAGGTGGTTGATTAAGCAGGATCCATTAAGTAGGACCAGTTCTTGATCAATTGAATTAGGACCGGTTAAGTTGTACCAAACGAATGCACATGGAACCAATGGAAGGGAAGTGACCAAACCATAGCTAACCATGAACTGTGTGCATCTGTTCCAGCAATGGTAGCTGTTCTGACTGCATGGCCAGTAAGGTTTTTCAGTCTCAGCTGTTCTTCAGAAATAAACAAACAGCTCGCATGTACGCTTCCCCTTCCACGCGCAATTTCTTAATCGGTTGACTTTGATGATATACTTCTTGCCCCAAGACTTTGATTTCTCCTGATTTTATTGAGATCTCAGGTGGCATCCGAGTGAAAATGTGCAATGCTAGTTAAGTCCAGGGTCTAGGCTAGCTACTGGCACACGTAGATCTCGATGTCTTCATACCCGATTGTATCTACGAACCGTATCGTCCTCGTATCATGAAGATAGCGTATAAATATGCCGCTGTCAGTACGACGATACACAGTTAATTCGGAGAAAAACGATAGGTGCAAAGATTCTATTCTATGCAATGCAAAAGCACTGTGATATGTAGTGTGGAAGCAATGCATGAGCGTGACTTAACAATGGAGGAAAAGCGGATGATTCGTCGATGAAGGGGGCTGGCCGCTGGCAGAGAGGGAAAGATCGCAGCCAAGTTGCTCCACTCTGGAGCCGAGCAGCGCGCGTACAGAGCGCGATTCAATTAAATTTAGAGCGCATCTGCCTGGCCTGTAGGGGAATCAACCCACACGTACGCTGCGTACGGATCGTTTGTTTCTTCCCTTGTTGCCCGTAAAAAGCATCGACGACGGTGATTCCGACAAACAGTAACTGTCGTATTCTAAATTTATTATTTTTGGTAGATATTAGGACATACTAGTAGCTGAATACCCGTGCGTTGCCACGGACAACAAAGCAAGGCATTGATTCAAACAATTTTGTAACTCAAAACAGATACTTAGAGCATCTCCAACAACAATTGTAAAATTCCTTAGGATTTGTAAAAACTGCCCCTTTTAGCATTTGGGACAGAAAAGCCATCTCGAGCAGCATTTGTATAACCGATCCTCACACCAATTTTTTTACAAAGCTGGCTAAAACTACACCCTCTCTTTGTATATTTACAAAGTCGCCAACCACTTTGCAAACTGGGTGAAACACACGCAGGAGAGCCCAACTGCTCTGCCCGGGCTCTTCCTGCCTGACGCGCCGGTGGCGGCCACCGCCTCGCCGGACGCCGTTCTCCCTTGGCGCCGCCTCCCATGCGTGCCCTGAGGTCCCCTGCTGTGCCCCCTCTGGTTTTCTCGCCGACCCGAGCATCTCCGCCACCAAATCGAGGCTGCCCCGTCCTCACAGCTGCTGGCCGATTCGGCCGGATGAAGCCGTCGCCTGGGCAGGAGAAGCTCGGCGCGGCCCTCTCGCGCCCCACCCCACGTTTCCCTGTCCGCACAAGCTCCGACGCCACCGAATCGGGCAGTGCCATGCCTGCATAGCCGCCGGCCGATTCGGCGCGCTGGAGGCCGTCGGCAGTGCGGGAAGCCCCACGCCGTGCCTCCTTGCCTCCTCTGCGCCTGTCCTTCGCCGCCCCGCCCGCCTCCTTGTCCGCCTACCTTCCTTCGTGTGGTTCGTCGCCGGTCAGACCGCTGCGAGGAAGAAAATGGCCTCTGTGTGGCTGACTTTATGACCCCACATGTCATTGTTACATACATAGAATTTGGCAATCTAGTTATACAAATGCTACCAAAGCAAAAAAGATGTTGACATTGTAAACCTTCTCTCTCCTCTTTGTATCACCAGTTTTTAGCAATCCATTATACAAATGTTATTGGAGATGCTCTTAGCATGCGTCTTACAAATGTCTTGCGACAAATATTGCCTTATGCTCGCTATAAACAAAATATACGTCAGGTAAACCTAGTGAAGGAATGAAAAAAACACTGCCTAGAAGAGGGTGTGTACTACGAGTTCGCATCACAGTAGTAGATGCGCCTAAATGATTCAACAATCAAGAAAATTAGAAAGGTTTGAGCGCGACAATTCAATGGAAGTTACATATTTTGGAATGGAAAAAACTATATAAGAATAACAATGCACTCATTATCATTCATCTTTCTCAGACACCAAATACGGGATGGATATGATGCATCTCATTTGTATACCCCCATGTCAGTTACCACTTCCAAGTAGAATTCTTATTTAAGTTGAATCACCGGAGACAACATTTAGTGCATGTGCGCCTTTCTCCGTTGTTCTAAAAACTATAGGAATATATATTTTTTTATAGGAAATTGATTACTTAAGTTTGCACCCAATCCACAATACTATGCACCGGAAAGGAAAACTAAATTATCGGGTACAAATACGCAGAAAAATAACATTGTGTCTTCTTTTCTGTTGGACTTATATGCTTCTTTAGTTCAGACTCTAGAAGACAATATGATGTCACATGCCCTTTACTTTTGATAGCTAATCTATTGCACGCTGCTAAAA